>JANRGW010035154.1:9491-20346 GCA_024733675.1 Psilopsiagon aymara
CCAGCGCCAGGAGCGCGGCCCGCGGACACATCCCAGCACGGCTCAGCCCGACGCGGCCGCACCGCCGCCGCCGCCTCCTACTAAAATCTCCGTGGCCGCTCACGGGGGAGGAGCGGGGCCGCCCCCCCGCGGCACGCCCCCCCCTCCCCGCCCGCTGCGGGAACCCCACCGGGAGTCCCCGGCCCCGCCTCACCCCCGCGGCCGGTGCCGAGAGCTGCGGCCGTGGGTGAGCCACGGCGCGGGATGCGGAACACCAGGGTCCCCCCTCCGGATCGCCCCCCGGGAGGGACGCGGTGGGTCCCCCATCCAGGTCACGTCTCGGACGTGATGGTTCTCCTTGACATCATCTCCTAGGGGCGACGGGTGTCCTCCCGGATCACTCCCCTCCATCAACTCCCGGCACGGTGGGTGACACCGCTCCAGGCTGCCTGCCTCGCACCCAGCAGAGAGAGCACCAGTGGGGAAACAGTGGGGCTGTGGGGACGCGCTCAAGGGGCTGGCCTCCCCAAGCACAGCACCAGCAGGTGGTGCCCAGGCATGACCCAGCCTGCTCCACACCGCTGAGTTAATATTTGCTGAACACTCGGCAGCACGCGGTATCAGTCCTGCCTAAATTTGGTTTATAGAATACTAGGTTAGCTGTGTTAACAGAATGGCTGCAGACATGAGCATGGCATGCTGAAGAGCCCTGCCAGGGAATATGGGGGAAGAAAGGACAACAGGAGAAACAAGAATACTTTGAGCTCCTCTTCGCAGACTGAGAGGTTCTGCTCTTGCCTGCCGCTCTGCAGGAACTGCCCCCACACCGGGAGCTGCTCAAACACATCCCCAAAAGGCCACGTGTCACTACACACAGGCTGGGTTTCTGGATGGGAGCCCATCATTTAGAAAGGATTATTCCTGCGCAGTGATTACATGGCACAGGATCTGCCTGTGCAATCATCAACAAAATTAGTGTAAACACAGAGTTAAACCCTGATAGGAGTCAACACTGCTTGGTTTTTAATGACGGCTTTGGGCTGATTCTGAATCCATGGGGCTGATAACCAGGAATTCAGCGTTGAGCTGCGGCATGTGTTTTCCTTCGCTTGTGCCTGTACTAAATGCCAGCACAAGTCAGGTCCAGCTCAGGTTTGTGTGGCTGCCTGGAGCAGGGGCTCCAAAACCAACCCACTCCACTAGTGTCTACCTCTGCCAGCGCTGCCTCTGCAGGTTTTTGTGGCTCAGTGGCAGAGGGAGATCAGTGTTCATTCTTGCAGCATGTGGAACAGGTAATGAAAAGCAGATGAAGCAATTTACTAAAGATCAATATTGCTAAACACACAAAGCTTACTAAGCGAACCCTTTTGTCCTAACCTAAACAAACCTCTCATTTTCTTATTCAACATCTAAGCAGACAACTTATTTCGACAGCAAGATCTCTAGCTATAATAAGAAGTCTATCTGTAAGCCATCAGAGAGACGTGGTTTTGTTTTGAAACCTGTTCCACATGGGTGTAAGGAATGATTTAACAACACTCTGAAAATATATCCAAGCTTCATGCAATCGACAGCAGCCAAAGTGCTTCAAACGCCTCCAAAGCCTTAGGGGTGTTTAGCTCTGTCATTTTCACCAAGATAAAATTGGACTGAAGATCAAGATTGGAACCCCCTCAGGATACAAAACTTCCTATAGTTCTGGGGGTTTGGGACATGAGGCTTAGCCATGGTCTCTCACACTTCCATATGCTGCTGGTGCAGCTGGAGAGTATGGACCAACAAGGCATGGTGGTGGCTGGGTGCTGGGTGTAGTATGTAGTGATGAGCATGGCTGCTCATCAGGTCTGAGGGCAGTAACCTCAGCCACTGCTGGGGAATGTGCAGGCTGCCCGGGCTCCTGCCTGGTGGCAGAATATCCACAGCAACCTGACCGAAGCAAACACAGAGCCGGAACCTGAACTTCTCACAGCACAGAGTGCAGTAACAAGAAATAAAATCGATCTAAATGTGACTGTGGACATTTTGCTGCCCTGGCATGATTCTGGTAACAGGTTTCTGACTCCTTGCTCAGGCAATGTTTCCACTTACTTGCAAGTAATGGAGCGAGCAAACAGGCACAAACAGCTTGTTCACCCTGGTTGGGGCATTGCTCAGGTTTGGCAGAGCAAAGGAAGTCAAGTGTTTGTACTGGGGGAAAAAGTGGATGCGTGTGCTGGTGGTGGCCAGCCCAACCAAGGGGAGCCAGGTGAGGTGGCTGGGACAGTGTCAGAGCACGCAGGGACACCTGCAGAGTTAAACCAGTATGTTCTAAAACCAGCATGCCCATTGTGCCTATTTTGCACTGCGTATCTGACACTGGGAGCTTTCTGGGCTCTCATTCATTAAATCTGCTTCCATAGTGACAATTAATAAACAGACCTGCAGCCTTACTGAAGCATATCCTTCACTTGCGTTTGAAAAATGTGCTTTGTCTGATGGTTTCCAGCTCAGTTACCTGTAACTGCAGAAGCAGCTCACAGCAGAAGCATGTTGAACAGCAACTAAAAATAGTCATTGCTGCCAGGAAGCTTGGATGGGTCAGGCAAGAGGAGCATTGATAGGGTTTTTTTACTGTTCTGTTTTGGGTTTCTTTTCCTTCCTTTACATAAAAAGTTGAGATTTTATAGTTTGGAGAAAGCACATTTGATTTAGAGAAAGAGGCCAGACACTGTAGGGCTGTGGCACATAGCAGGACATGTTATTAACCAGGAGTGCAACTTCTGCTAATTTGTTTCTGAGAGCTTTCTAATAGTTCCTGAAATTGAAAGCTTGGCCCATGATGACTATCATGTCAGATGGGAGAATGACATGGTAAGTAGCTTTAATGGGCTCCCACAAAATCAGAAGTAGAATTACATCTGAAATAGGCAGAGGCTGAAGGCATTTCTGGCACAGATCTGATGATGATTTCTTTTTAACCTTTAAAGATTTTTATTATTTAAAAGTTTATGCTGTATAATTCTGGGTTCCATTTTTTCCCCATGGCTATTGGTGGAGACTTCGAGAAGTTCAGAAAGTAGGGCATGCCTTCCAGATAAACCAAGTGAAATCTTGGGAATGCTGCCACTGCTTTCTGCAGGGATGGACCCTATCATTATCTGGAGCTTTATCTTACTTGAGTAAATATTTAAACATCTTTGTTTTTCAAGATAAAAAAAAATGTGTATGCTAAATATTGCTTTTTGATGTCAAGCCAAGTCGCTCAGGGCATCTTGCCGATGAGACACCTTGTCTCATGTCCTTCAAAACTGCATTTGTTTCTTGATTCAAGTACCCAGCTCAGGATCTCAGTCTTCGGAAGAAAGCTTACAAGACACAAGAAATCTCTGTTAGGCCAAAGCATGGCAGGAGCCAGCACTGAACCCTCCAAGTGCTGCACATGGATCTGAACCATGTCTCTGGATCTTCTCTACTGAACAGTGAAGTGGAAAGGAGAAGCACTTATAAAAATGGAAAAAACAATCAAAAGCAGCACCCTAAAATGGAACCCAGCACTGAATGTCATGGGACACAAAAATCCATGAACAAACGTTACCCTGAATCACAAGTTAAAGACAACAGATGTTGCATTTCCTTATACCAAACCAGCTCATGTCCATGATCAACAACAGCAAGGGCTTGGCCAGAGGTCTTGGTGCTCCAGAGTAGGTAACAGTGTGGGCTAAAGTGTCCCAAGCTTTTAAGCTAGCCGAGAAAAGAATAAAGGTGTGAGAATGGAGCTTGTGGTCCTTTGCTGCTTTACAAAGAGGACAGGCTCATGCTGGAGGAGGTGCAGAGAGTGGAAACCTGCCCACCTCTGCCTGAGGGCTTGGGAGCTTCCAGGAGAAGCTGAGGTGATCCCTGTGACTTGGTGCAGAAGACATATGGATGTTGCCAGTTCCAGCTAAGTTTCACCGTGAATCTGGGAGCTTGTTTGGCTGTAACACAATGTGGAAACTCCAGCCTATGACTGTTCACTGAACGTGGAAAAACCCCGTGCATCTGATTGCCCTGCGTGCTGGCACTGAACACTTTCCCTCAGATAGCCAGATGTGCGCAAGAGTCCCAGTGCCAGGGAAGCAAACACTGTTCCTCCTGTTCCTGGCACAGTGAGATCAATTGATGTGACAGCACTACATGTGCCCTCTGTGCCCAGAGAATATGGGTAAAACACTGTCAGCAAAGGCAGAAGATACAAAAGGAATGGATGCTCATACATGCACTGGTTTGCATGCACTCCTCCTGTCATCAAAGAGACTTGCAATTTCATGAAATTATGTTTTCTGGCTTTCATTTCAAAGGAAGCTGGTTGATAAATAGAAATAAGCAATATCTAGGAGATGCAAGCAGAAGAAAGTGAAGATTAAAGCATTTTCCACAGGTTATTGAAGGAACCTTGAGCAAAACAAAAAAAAAATGCATCTACAATTCCTCCGAAAAATTGAAACAACAAAAAAAGTACAAGAAAAGGCCAGAACTTGCCAGACAACACATACTTTTGGTCTGCTTTGGTTTCACATGGAGCTGAAGTGTGATGCTACTCAGGCATGTTGATTCAGTGGTGGTCTTTGTTCAGTGACAGTGGAGTTTCCAAGCAGGGCACTGAATCAGTGGTTTCCTTCCCTTGCAGAGTGTTGGGCAATCTCCATCCAGACTGGAAACCAAGATTTTCCATATAATGCATGTAATGCAGTTGACCAACTGAGGAGCGTTGGGTGGCTGGAAGTCTGATCACATCCTCAAGAACAGAACTGACACTTAGCCCTTCAAGGAAGAAATGAGTCCAAGTCAAAATGCTTGCCCTATCTGGGTTTGTTTGTGCATATGCACAAACTAAAGGACAGCACATTACAGCTACTCGCAGAAATCACTAGCATATCCCCAAGAAGCTTTGTCATCCAAGGTACAAGTGTGCCTTGTTTCAGTTCTGACTTTATCTCCATCAACTCTGCACATGCCTCTGTGAAAAGCTCACTACATCCAAGAGGGAAAGCTTTGCAGTGTCTCCAGCTAGTCCTGAAAATCTTGTTGATGGGACCAAGAGCCAAAGGCAGAAACACACTGAAGAGGGACTTTTCAGATCACACAACTGTAAAAGGTCAGCTTTTACAGCTTAATTAGGATGTAAGTTGTGACAAACTTCAGTGACCCCAGTAATGTCAGTGGGAGCTTTGCCAACAGCCTCAAGAGGCCAAAGACGTGCCAGGCTCACTCCTTCCTTCCTTCAGCCCCAAGAACTGCTGACAAGCTGCAAGAGGCACCTGCCACCCCAGTAGGGACAGCCCCAGAAACAGGGAAACAAGCATTGAAATGCTAAAAACAGGAAGGAGAAAATCCTCTCTGGGAAGGTGTGTGAGATTTAGGGGTTTGATGCTTGGACCCAGCTGCAGCTGATGGGGTTAACAGGACTGCCCAAGCTCCCAAGGGCCACCCTCACAGGAGTTTTTCTCGTGTAGTTTCTTGGTTTTGTGCCCATTCCTCTATTTCTTTCACTGGGCACCACTGAGAGGAGTCTAGCTCCTTCATGTTTACCATCCCGGGTCCCACCAGGAATTTGTACACAGGGATGAGAACCCCTCAAGCCTTCTCCAGATGGACCCGCCCCAGCTCTCCCGGCCTCTCCTTGAAGTGCCGGCTCCCACTGGTAAAGGGCCATGTGCTTCCTTCCTGTTGCTGCCCTCCCTGCATCTGCACCTCTCACGGCATCGAAGATATGGAGCCACTCAACCTTCTTCTCAGCCAATAAATGGATGAATTTAGTCTATGCTGTAAGACCATGGACTTCAGGAAGGCACCAGGGCTGCTGTTAGCACAGCTACTGACTTCACAAGGAATAAATGAAGAGGAGAGTTCATGGCATGGGCTTTGCATTGATGTTCCAGAAGTTCATTTAGTTTTATGTCCAGGTCCTACAGGCTGTTCAAAGCTAAGACAGAGAGCCTGCCTTTTTCTATAGTAAACAAAGGCGATGATGCAAAACGTGCTGTAAAACAGAAATGACTCTGAAGATCAAATAAGCAGTGATATTTTAGAGAGTTAGGATGGTGAACCCAAGCATGATTTTATACCAGCTTTCAAATCATAAGATAAAACCAAACTCCACTGTCAGGCATTTAGCTCACTAGTTTATAATAGGTATTGCACCAACAGCTAAGAAGATCCTGTCTCAAAATACTTCTGAGATAACAAAAGTTGGACTTTGAGGATACAGAATATCGTGGAAGCAAATCCACAACATCTTTCAACTGTCAGGATTGCCAATTATTTCTATTGTACACACAAACCCAGACACCTGCTTGCTGTCAGAGGACTGTTCTTCATGAGTCTTGGAGGCTTTAACCAGTAAGAGAGTTAGTTCCCTTTCACTGGGTTTTAGCAAATCCCTTGGAGATATTTTATACATTATTTTAGCTTAGCTGTTCTATGGGGTTAGAATCCAAATGGCAGCAATGACAGTTTGTCAATTTTTATTCTAATACACCATCTCCACTCTCCTATTTTCTCTCGTAAACAAACAGGAAATAAGGGGAAAAAAATCACAGTGACAGGAGGATACAGCGCTCTACCAGCCTGCGCCAGAGTCAGCTACAAAGCACAGGTCCAAACCAAGCTGCTTTGTGACCCCAGCACTACTCTTCTGCTACCATCTGTGGTCAGGTGTTTGTTACTAAACAAGGAGCCCCAAAATACCTTGTTTAAATTCGCCTGGTTTTCAAAAACTTGATAATTCCTGGAATTTTCATTATAGTTTCAAGAAGTGGTGCTGGAAACATGTTGCTACAGAAGCATGTGCCATTTTCAGAGAAGATCAAGTGTGTGCTGAACTACTGAAAGAGACATTTTTTCTCCTAGTAAAAGGTTAGTCCCTGAACCACTGGATCAATCTTACTTCATGCAAATAAGACACAAACACCTCCAGGAAAGCTTTCAGATTATAGTGAAGCATTTTCCCACCAGTGATTTGTGGAACTGGAATGGGAAAGTTGTCACTGATAACTTGGCCTCTAAAATTTTCCATAGTAAAAGCTTTCAATGTATCAACTTTATCTTACTTGTGTGTATGAAACAACAAACTAATTCCCTGTAACAGATAAAACAGGTGATAGGTAAAAGGAACTGCAGCAAGAGGACGAGGAAGGAGTGACCAAGAGGAGCCTGTTTTCTCTTTGTTCCTTCCCAGCAACTTTAAATTACCAGTGTTTCCTGCACACCTGGACTTTGCCCATTGCTGTAAGACTAAGCAGGCATTTTACAACGTGAAACACATACATAATATTGTACTGTTGTAACAGAAAATAAGGTTGGCTGGAAAGCTCTATTGATTTTGTGTTAAAGTCAGCAGGAAGAGAGGAGGATGGCGAGAAACTGCAGCCAAGGCCCCAAGGCCTAATAAATAACCAAGGTGATTGGGCTCCTATAGCCCTGTACAGTAGAGCCATACAGATGAATGGCTGAAGATGCCAGGGCTGGCCCCAACCGGGAGCAGGTGATTGGCCTGGAGGCTACTGCTCCTTGTTGAATCAGGAGCTGGCGGACTGCTGCCAGCAGCAGGGCAGACTTTTCTCTCACTGCCTGCCAAAACGGCGTCTCATCTCCAAAGGTCCTGTCCCAAACATCAGAGAGGATTCTTCGCCACGTCTCCTCAGACCTCTCTGGGCGATGCCACCATTGGCAGATTCCAGCCAGATTTCCTTCCCCAGCCCTGTGAAGCACTTCCTCTGAGTGCTGCTGCAGTGACCACCCCTCTCCCAGGGCACTTCTGTTGTACCTAAGGAACATACAGTTCCACACTTTGCCCTGAGAGAAACAAATAAAAGGAGAAGATGCATTTCCTGCGCTGATTAGATGAGGAGCTCCTCTCAATGAAGTATTTTGCCCTCAGTATGTTTAACACATGACTACTGCACTGATTTACAAACCCTCTTTGGCACTAAAGAGATCGTCATAGCCACTTCAGTCCGATAGGATGATTATAGGAAGCAGTCCTATAAAAATCACTCATTTTGAGTAAACTAAATGAATTAAATTAAGAAAGATGGGAAATACCCTCTTGGGTGATGCATCTGTTGCTTTCAAGATTTAAAAAATATTTTTAGGTTCAGAAAAATAATGTATCTGAAAAATTAGGGTCCGCTTTCAAAGCTCATCCTAAACTATCACTGTAATTCTGGACCCTAGTCTAGCTGTTGTGCTAGTGACATTCCAGTCACCTAGCATATCTGAACAAGGTTCCATCGCATTCCATGGCCCTCTGGAGGAACAGGCTGCCCGGAGCCAGGTGGGGCACCACCACTCAAGAGGCAGGACAAAAGCTCTGGATTATTTGCCACACATTTTCAGTATGTGTAAGTTCCATTTGCAAACACTAGCTCCTTGCAAACACTTGCAAACACTAACACTATTGTCGTATCAGGAGAGTCAAAGCTGGCTGTGTAGTACTACAAGCTGCTGCGCTGCCAGTGCTGTACAGCACAGTTTTGATTGTGTTTAGAGCATTTACCTTGTTTAGAATGCCTTTTTGTTTTGAGCTGAGCCTCACACTTTGTAAAGCAGCTGTGATGCTCCTACAGATGCATAACACAGATCCTGAGCCTGGCTGCCTCTGTGTCAGCCAACTCCTGTCCACTGCCCCAGTGTGGGGTATACAGCCACAAAGCCCCTGAAGGGAGAACCCAAACCAGCACAGGGCTGTTTGCTCACGTCCCATTCGGAATCGCTGTTTGCTCACAGACTCAGACAGGAAAGACTTAAGCCAAAGGATTCCTACTGCAGCGTCACCGAAGGATATTTCAGGGAATTAGCTACATATATGTATATTTTGTACTAAAATGCTTATTAGATGGGTTGACCTTGAGAAACACAAACAGAAATTAAAGCCAAGCAATGCAGTACTTCTCGGTTCTTCCCTAATGACAAATCCATAGCTGTGAGGGCCGAACAGCCAATTACAATCATTTTGCCTATCTTTTATTGAAGGAATTAGGGGATCTCAGTAAGAGGTGGAGATCGGCCACAATTCAGAAAAGACTAGGACAATTTAGGAAAAACTTCCAGCCAACCAAAAAAGAAAGCCCCCCACGATCTGGCTTTCAACCTGAAAAGCATATACCTATGCTGCAAACACTTGCAGCTTCATTTGCGTCCTCTATCCTTGTCTGCCTTCAAAGCAGACACTGTGGGTCTCTACATCACCGTACAAAACAATTTGTGCGCTGTACAGGTAAAAGCTGGTACTAACTCCAAGGCTCAACAGTTCTGCTACACCGTACCAAGGTCTGAATACATCAGCAGAATATTTCTTACTACGCACTTAAGACTCAAATTGCACAATACTTTCCCTCCCTCTTTGAATTCCTTGATTAAAACAACAATAATCCCCAAACACAAACGCTTCCTCCTAGCCTGTGCTATCCCAGACCAAACTTTGGAGAAATGATCATGTTTCATGCTGCAATACTCACCGTGATGCGACATCAGGACGGTGCTGTTGCCTTTGCCCAGCTGGTTGTAGATCACAGCTGCTGCTGCACCCCTTCTGGTTGCCACTTTAATTTTTTCAGCGAAACTGCAATTGCCTCTTTCAATCAGAGCTATCCACGGTGGTTTTGTGATGGTGAAGCGGGTGTTTGCGTCACAGGCTTGAAGATTATCAGACACAGGAATGCCCACAAGCCCCTGAGCACTAAGTAGGGGAGAATTTAATCCATACAGTCCACATACGCAGTGCTCGGACACAGACTTGTTGCTAGTGGTGTCAAAATAGAATAAACTTAGAGAAGCACGCACAGAAAACGCTTCTGTAGTCTTGAATAGAATACTGACAACCATCAGGCAGCAGAAAAAAATGAACTTCTCTGCTTGCTTCATTGCTGGTTCACAAAATGTGGACGTCTACAGCTACTTGCTTGCGGTGGTGACCGTCGTCAGCTCAGTCTGCTGAGGGTTTGAAGTTTCTGTTCCAACAGGAACTTGACACCACCCAGGTGAGTCCTCAAGGTGTCAGTGAACTTATCTGGAGCGGAGGCTGGGAGCAGACACGAGTGACACACCTGCCTGTTGTGAAGTCCAGGCACAGAGTGAAGGACGTTCAGCTCCGACTTCCTGCTCCTTTCTCATGAAGCATCATTCTCCACCTCTTTCTCTCCCATTCTGCACAAATTCTAGCTCTGATGATGCTCCCTAAGGGACAGCTCAAGCTCCCTGCTCCTGTTTCAACACGAACACCACCTTGGAGGAGCAGGTCATCTTTCATGCAGTGACGTAAGCTCAGGGCTCTCGCTTCACAATGCATCTGTTATGCAAACGGCCGTGTTAAAAAGGTCAAAAGCAGAGGGAGGGAAATACAAAAAGTATTTTACCCATCTTACAGGCTAAGATCACCAAGTTGCTCTCTGCATTTCTCATTTTAGCTTCTTTCAGTCATCAATTCTGGCAGGTCCAGCTTGTTCTGGCGTTTATAATGAACTGATTTTAATATTGATTAAAGCAAGAGATGTAGAATCATCAAAACTGATCACAAAGTGTCTCTTCCAGCCCATTTTCACACTGTAGTTCACAATTTACACCAAAATGTTCAAATGATAATCACACAACTCTCCATTTCTGGAAGCAGGCTTTTCTAGAAGTATTCTTTCTCTAAACTCAACATCTTTGTGGGTGACATGGACAGTGGGATTGAGTGCGCCCTCAGCACGTTTGCCGATGACACCAAGCTGTGCGGTTTGGTTGATACACTGGAGGGAAGGAATGCCATCCAGAGGGACCTTGACAAACTTGTGAGATGGGCTGATGCCAACCTGATGAAGTTTAACCATGCCAAGTGCAAGGTCCTACACCTGGGTGGAGCAATCCCAGGCAC
>JANRGW010035154.1:20685-42982 GCA_024733675.1 Psilopsiagon aymara
GTTTAGATTGGATATGAGGAAGAAATTCTTTAATGTAAGGGTGGTGAGGCACTGGAATGGGTTGCCCAGGGAAGTTGCGAATGCTCCATCCCTGGTGGTGTTTAAGTCCAGGTTGGACAGAGCCTTGGGTGATATGGTTTAGTGTGAGGCATCCCTGACCACGGCAGGGGGGTTGGAACTGGGTGATCTTAAGGTCCTTTCCAACCCGAACTATTCTGTGATCTTATAATTAAAAATACCAACTATTGTTTTTATATTTGAATAGAAAAATGAAAACTGCACTAATGTCAGAACTCCATAGTCCACAAATCATGTTAGAGACCTCTTCCTTGGTTTTCTACAGAAGTCATGCTGCACGCAGTGCAGAAAGCCAAGAGAAGCTGCAACTGGGGGCAGATGATTTGAGAAGTTCAACCTCGTTCTCCTGTAAATATTCTTTATAAGAGCGAACATGAATGACTGAAGCAAGGATTTTTGGGAAACTGAAACAGCTTTCAGAAGTGAAAAGAAAATAAAAACAGATCAAAATAAACAATCCAAGTTGTTTGCATATATTTATTTAAACTCTCCAAGTTTTCAGTGTTGCACTAGTTCTACACCACATTAAGTAAAAAACGATCTTACCTCTAAGATCTATGACTTAGCAAGTTTTATACACTTAAAAGTACCATTGACTACAGAGTTTACCTTCCCCTGTTTTTCTTTGAAATTAATGCTGGAAACATACGAAACACGCAAATTTAAATTTTACAGTACAGTTCTTTGGTTGGGTATGAATTCTACAGTTAGGGAATGTGCTCCTGTAGTACTTTACCCTCAGCAGTGACAATACGCAAGAAGGATGATTCCCATTACATTCTGCAGGAGTAAGAATCTGTATCTTGGCTTACCATGGCAAAATCAATGTGCTTTGACAGAACCAGGGTGAAAAATACTTTGGTTTTGTACTTGTGTCAACAAACACCACCTGAAATAAAACAGCAAGTACTTTCTTTGCAGATAGGACCTTTGCCCCAGTGCTACAGTGCTGGTTTGGCAGGAAGGAGGGAGACAGAGCGGTGGAGCCATGTATTAAACACTACAAGACTTCAGAAACTGAACTCGGCATAGCAAGTTCAGTGTAACTTAAGGGATGGGATAAGTGCTGCTGTAGAATGACCCAGAGTATTGAAATTCCAGGTCTACTACAGGCATTGAATATTCTCTAGCTAGACACAGACAGCCTGTGTATTTAACACTGGCACTTCATTCTGCAAGATTAAATCTCTCTCCTTCACAGCTTTTGCCATGAAAAATTTCAAATAACACTTCTGTAAAATAAAATTATATTCCTTCAAGTCTTACATGTGCATTACACATTCCACACCATTCCGGTATTTCTTTTAGAGTTAGGAAGTCCTAACATGTAGGATGAAACGATTAATGCTATATGTTTAAAATGTAGTAAGCAGGGCAAGGTGGCAAACACCCTTTGGTGCATTTCTACTGCATGGGGTGGAATTGCTGAGACAAGAGAATAAAATGGCACTCTGTGACTGTGCCAGCCACATCTGCCCTTTCATACGGAGACAAGTATTTAAAAAATTCCTTCTAGTAATAATGTTTTCATTAAAATCAGACTTCCACCTGAAGTATATCTAAATAAAAAAACCACTTGCTGACACAGTCAGCATGGCTCAGTTTGGTACATGAAGTGCTGGTGCTGATCTCTTTCACTCTAGAGCAATGGCATCTAATTGTCACATACCCCAAGCCACAAATACACAATAACATAATGCAAGCACCATCCTGCTCTTCTTGTGTTGGTATACTTTCACTTTGCCTCCTGTGGAAAGGTTACAAGGTACTCTGAAAGGCATGGGTTGACAAACATTGCTCTAGAACTAACACTGTATGATCCACACAAAATATAAACATACAATACATAGTCACATTTGACTTTTAGAACCTGTACAACTCAAGTTAAAATTTTTCTATTAATACATTTTTAAACTGTAAACCATAGCAGAGAGACAGGATAATTTTATGTATTTCTTTAGAATGCTAAGAGTTTCCCTTCTTATCTGAAGATATGAACTTGTACTATAATAAGCAGAAAAGTTTCTCCTTTGATTACCATTAACTGAAGTCAGAGTACAGAATTTAAGTACCTGAAGACAAAGTCCGCTGTCCCCAGGGCAGGCAAGTGAACTACTTGAAAGAGATATTCCTCAATTAGCAACAGGCTGCTAACACATGCCTAGAAATTTCCCACAAAATAATAAATCTGTTCCTATAAATCAACACTGTGGGGTTTGGTCAATAATGGTAAAATTTAATTGGCAAGCTTCCATAATTCAATCATTTCTTCTCAAAGAATGGAACTGAGGCCAACATTTCACATGGACAAGCTGTCAAATAGCAGTGTGTTTTAGCTCCTGCTTAAGTTCTTAGGGATTCAGTTGTATAAATGATTTGAGGCTGTCTCACATGGGAGGAAAAAGGGGGACTTGGTTTTGAACGCAGCAGGAGCCAGCTGCTACTTAGCATACAGGCAAAAAGTTGTCAGAATTTTAGAGTCTCCTGCTTTTGCAGCAGTAGCAGCTTCTTACAGCTGCTGAGCTCCTTCATGTAGTCAGAACACAGCTATTACTAAAAAGAAAGACGATAGTACTGATCAACAGAAAAAACTCTAATAGTGTGACAAACTGGATCCTGACATGCTAAGCACTCCTTAAAGTCAGCTTTCTCTTGCAAAGCTAGAAGCAAGTTCCACTTGTAAAGTTTCTTTTTTAAAAAATATTTATTTTTTAATTAATAAATAAAATATGTTTTTATACTTGCTACCCAAAAATGTATATACAAAAGCAGCCATATAAAAAAAACAGCAGTTGACCTTGTTCAGGTAAGAAGAACTGAAAATGGTTTTTGGATCCCCAAAAGCCCAAACCCAAGTACTGAAGGCACCATGGTATTTAATTGCTTTCTCAAAACACAGTAAGCTTCAAGCCTAAAGAGCAGTTAGACTGCCACTAAATGAACACTACAGAACATAACAGCTCTAATCCTCAAAATTATTCTAATTTTTATCACAGTCTGTTAATTCTTTTGCCAACATTGCCTTTAGCATTGGGAAAGCCTGCCCCTCTTTTCAGTTCTCAACCTGATACATACATTTCCTGTGTATGTATGTGCACAGGCAGAGAAAGAGATGCCAATCATACCATATCATGGTATTATCCTATCAAAAGATAAATTTACTGTATTGTCCATTCACCCTTCTTGAACATAAGTGACCAAGACATTGTGTAATCTGTTTCAAGACAGAAAATAAAAGCAACAGCTCTCCTTCTCAGCTACACAGATGTCCATTACAACTGCTGTAAGAAATATAATTTCACATTTATGCCTGCTAGTTCTAGAAAAGTGCAATATATAGAGGGCATATTCAAGTTACAGCAATTTCATTTCCCTCTTTTTGAGCAAGATAAATTTGAAAAATAAGTTATTAAATTACACTGCATTCAGCACATCAGGATCCACTGTCTTGTAGATTTTGCTTAGAAAGACTTCCACCTTATCATCACCCAAGTGACAGATGTCCAGGATGCAGACAACATGTTTGCCATCTAGATCCATCGCTGCTTTGACAATTTCATCTAGAAGTTAAGAAAAGGTGTTTTAATATACATACAGTAAAAAGGTATACTGGATTGACATTGCTTTCCATGCAGAAATGTGTGCATGTTCAACCTTCTTTCAGTGAAAAACCTCACTCTAACTATTAAATGCTGGCTTACTGGGGTTTGGGTTCTGTTTTTTTGGTAGAATTTTACTAGTAAATTTAACTCCTAGAAATGACAGGTATCCAAAATTTGGATATGGAAAGGCTGAAACATACATTCCTTAACCATTAGCGATTCTCAGGTCCCATAGTATTATTCAAGGAAAGGTAAAGATATATTTAAATAAAATCAGGTCTGTCTATATAAACATGCAGAAAAATATGATAATTACACAGCATTTTACAATATGATACACGTTAACAGTGTTCACCATATTTGTTCTGAGGTACTAGTAATTAGAAACATAATCTGAAGCAAAGTAATTCAATAGCAGGCAAACAATTCCACTTACAGGCACTTTAGGTTGCGTTAAAGCAGATGCTCAAAGTGACATCAATGAAATGGATTGGCTGAGTGACTGTTATTCCACTCTATTTCAAAGCAGATCAAGCCAAATATTCACATGCTCAGCCACACATTCTGGCTTCTCTGTCAGTATAATTTTGCATCAACAAGTAACTACAAACACTATCTAGGTCACTTAAGAGTTAGTAAAATACTATCTTCAGAGTATGAGAACAGCTCTGGTGAAAACTGCCTTGGAAGTTCAGTATTACATCTATTTACTGAAGGTGGTCACACAGAATTCATGCATCTTCCACTGAAGATGTGAACATGCCTGACTTACAGCAGAGATTTCTATAGAGGATTTACTCTTGCATTCAAAGGTAAGAAACAAAACATGAGTAACATCAGTGACAGCCAGACTCACCTGAAAGTGGAAACATGTCAGGCAGTCTTCCATTACTACTGGCTGACTGCTGACTTGCAGAGATACAACTCATACAAGACAATAACGTATCATTTTGAATGTCTTCTAGTTGAAATAAGTGGGGATCATCAGGACAAAACAGTGGAAGAAATGCAACATCTATTGCTACATCGTGGTTTATACCTGTTGGAAAAAAAATTAATTAAGCTCTTCAGCACATTAGCAACTTCATGCACTTAGTTCTTTTACCACTAAGTGATACCTGACATCTGAAAATACATTTCAAGATATATGCGTATATATATTTATACTGAAGCATATTAAAATTGATATGATGCTATAACATACTGTGACTGTAGGCTAACAATGTCATTAGCTTAGAAAATATTAAAGCAACATTGAAAGCCATTTCACACTCCTTCTTAACTTCATTAGTGCTACAAGGGTAAAGAAATTAATTTTCCAGCCAGTGTATCTATGCAGTATGTGGGGCAGTACTTGTGCTACTTTCATCTTGAATATTATACTGTCAATTGCAAGTCTCAAGATTCTAATGATCGTAAATATTCAAAGATCTTCTCTGCAAATCTCCCTTAGCAAATAACGGAAACTTCTAAATTATGGGAACTTCACAGGAGCATTGTTATGCTAGGCAATTTCTTTCTGTTAATGTGACACCAAAAAGCCCCAAACAGATTAATATCCCACAGTAATGTTAACAGCTACACATCAACTTGCACATTTATATTTCAACAAACAAAGATCTGTCAACTGACACTCTGTGCTAAACAGAAGCTCTTGAGAGCAGTCGGTGAATATGGCTGAAATACATCCATTCATCAAGTGACACACAAAAACCATCAAAAAAATAAATTGTATGAAAACAGATACTAGAAATAAGGTGTTCAGTCATTTCATTTAAAGGTATTTTTAATGAGAATTACAGCTTTCTGGTAGAAAATTATACTAAGTCATGACTCTAACAGAAATCTAAAATGTCAATTGTCTTTTTAAACTTCAAGAAATACTCAGAATCAACTGATTACTTCCAAGAAATCCATTCAGTTTCTGACAAACCCTCAAGTCATTCTCTCTCAAGTGAATGAAGCAAAGAGTTAAGAGCTCATACTGCTTTTGCCTAACCATTTTTAGAGGTTGAGCTACCAAATACTTACCCAGGACTGTCACTTCATAATACCCAAGGCCGCTAGCACTTTTAAAGTCACTGATGTTTTTATGTGTTCTGGTTTCTTTTGGCTGGTGCACTGCTGCATGAAGGTTGTACTGCTGCATAAGCAAGTCTCTGTGCACATAATCAAATTTACGTGGGATGCTTTCTGGAAAAACTGTGCTGTGATGCAAATATTTCATTAACTTGTCTTTCACTTGTGCCCACAGGTCACTCTGCCACAAACAACAAGCTCTTCCAGTCTCTTCAGTTTCAAGTATATCACTCATTCCTTCTTGGTCTATTAAAACCAGAGAAAATATTTAGTTGCCTGTAGGGGCATAGAATCATACTGCTTCCCTGCTAGATGAGAAATGATTTCATTAGAACTTTTCAAGTATGAAGACGTGGCAGAATACTCAAAACGTACAACACAACAAACTAAACTAGGTTTGGAACATGGACAAACTGGTAACCTTAGAGGCTAGACTAGTAGTAAAAACGCATTTCATCACATGAAGAGCATCACTGTGGCTTGTTTTCGGCAAGCACAAAACTTGTTTAATGAACAGCCAGACACCATGAAAACAAGTTTAAAATGCATACAAATGAAGGTAAACTTTTCCCTCCCTTGCACAGTAGCTACATGTTTGCATTGAGACTATGCTATCTTTACAATTTCTTGCTATACAGGCAATGATAGCTTCATTCTTCTTTCCTATTACATGCAACGTGGGGATTGTTAATGGTAACCATGTCAATATAACCATCACTTCCAGTTTGAAGACAAGTGTTAAACCCCGCTTTTTGAGCTTATCAGAAAGCTCACTTCAAAATATTCCCAGTATAGCCTTGCACCTCCTCCATCTCCTGTGAAACAACTTCTCATCACATAGCCATCTCTAAGAACATAGGCATTTTTACTTCCTTTTAGTGTCATAATTGCTATAATGTACAAAAAGGACGAAACCAGAATGCATGCAAACTTGATACAAAGTACACAAGAATATTCAACAAGGGAACAAGTCTTGCTGCATTCAATTAGACAACAAAGGACCATGAATCTTTACTGTAAGGGTGGTGAGGCACTAGAATGGGTTGCCCAGGGAAGTTGACAATGTTCCATTGCTGGGGGTGTTCAAGGCCAGGTTGGACAGAGCCTTGGGTGATATGGATTAATGGGAGGTGTCCCTGCCCATGGCAGGGGGCTGGAACTGGATGATCTTAAGGTCCTTTCCAACTCTAACTATTCTATTATATTCTATAATTCTATGAATTTAAAGAAAGATTACACTGCTACTGAAATGGAATGCGTGTTCTGGATTGCATAAAGCAGTATTTTTCTCACAAAACTGGAATTCACCATGTAAGATAAAGTGGCACATGAAAGCTGCTACATGAAGAAAGATTTTAATCACCATTTTACTTTGAGAATTACAGTATTCTCTATGAGCATGAAGAAGTAATATCATACATTAGGCAAATAAAATACAAAAAAGTTTCAGAATGTAAGTAGTGGGATTAAAAAAACCCCACCCTTCTCTTTCTGAAACTTCAATCATAACTTTACTTTTCTCCCTCAACAAATAATTGGCAACATAATCTGTGTGTCTTGCTTGTACACTCATTAACTTAGCATAAATGTGTAATTAGGAGAGCACAGTAAAAAAAGCCACCACTGGTTATTTAAACAATACAATGCCAAAATCTTTAACAATCTGACTGCAGCTTAGAGGAAAAACAAAGCAAATGTTTGAATTCTTCTAGCTACAGAGAGCCTCTTGGCAGCAAAGACTACTTTCTGCTTTAAAACAATTAAAACCACAAAAATGGCAGTGGTGAACATTGAAACACATGATTTCCCGGAAAAAACAACTGAGATGAACCCTATGTTCATCTCAGTTCAGATAGCAGAAGGATTTTTTTAAAACCTACTGTATAATTATAGCATACAGATGTTTCTTCTTGTAAAAAATTAGAAGTTAATTTGGTTGTCAGCCTACACCATTACTATGAAGTTTCTCTCTTGCAAACACTTTCGCTAGTAAACATGAGTCAGTGCATTTCTACTTCAGTTACTCATGTTATCTTACAGCACAGACTGCACTCTTATTTCTTCTTTGTACCTCTTGCAAAAAATAGTACCTGGAGTAAAAGAAATTCCAGCGAATTAACCGTATTCCAATACTGCTTCCTGGCTCAGGACATTTCAACGTTTAGAAAGACATTAATAATTTGTTTCTGATATTTCCATTAGCTCTTTTTGAACATCTACCCAGTGACTGCTAAAAAAGCATTACTTTGATGCAGGCTGCTATGATATGGAGAGCAGTGTCAGCACTGCTATACAAAGCCATAAAAGGGAGGAGAGAGGGAAATTTCATGTTCCCATTAATAGCTTCTAAAGGCAGTTTCCTATGCTGGTATTTAAAAATCCCCAATGCTCTACCTGGGACCATGGTAACAATGCTACAAAGCTCAAAGTAAAACTTCTCCATTTTATATAGCACCTATGACCTGAACTTCCAAAATCTGAAAGAACACAGCATGGAAGTGTTCAAAAACTGTGTAGATGAGGCCCCCAGTGATATGTCTTGGAAGTCCTGAGGCAACGACTGGACCTGATGAACTTCAAGGTCTTTTCCAACCCAGTTAATCCTATGATTCTACAGAAAAGTGTTAACTTTGATACATATGCCATACTTCATAGGCTTGTTAAGCAAAAATACAAACACACTTATTTAGATAAAACTAGCATCAGATAAACACTATTTTATATAAGACTAATAAATACTGCCAGGAGGATTGACGTTATGTGAGAAAAATATGTGCATATGTTTAGGAGCTACATTTACTAACATATTCATCTAATTACTGCATACTTAAATTAGATGAGAGACTGATTAATTTATTTTGGTCTACACTCAAAATATCAGCCAACCAAAATTATACAGAGTTTCACATGCAGTGAGGAAATATCAGTGGAAAAGTTTAAGAATAAAACTATCAAAAGATATCTGTATTTTAGATACAGGTATCTAAGTATAAGTATCTAATGCAAGACTTCTTTAGGACACATTCAAAATGAAACATGTATTTCACTTGTAATACTTTTTTTTTTGTTGAAGACCAACCTTTTAAACTAACTCAAACAGCATACATGCATGCATTTTATGAGATCTCGATGGTATCACAACAAAGAGAGTAACAGCATAGTAAAATAAACACTACAGCTACCAGAAAGTCCTCTAGAAATTATTTCAGGTTACAACACTCAATCTGATTTCTTGGTTCTCAAAGCAACAAGAAATTTCACTGAATACTAACAACTAATAACTAATTATCAAAGTTTCTTACAGATCCCTTCATTCTGAACAGATCTCAACACACCACCTGAGGCTGCTCTTTCTCTGGAATAAATCTTTACTTTAAACAGTTACTTGTACAATACTTTATCCAATCTGGAAGTTTCCTCATCACTTCAGTCACTGAATATATTAAACATTTAGGAAAATGAACTGTAATTTCTACTGCTTTAAAGCAGCACAATGTAGTAGATCGTCAAAAGGCTACAAGGACAGCCTATTGTGGCCATTAATAAATGAACTGCTGCCTTGCCAAAAATAAAAGGATGGACAATATTATACATAATATACGATACACAGAAATAAACTGGCAGATGTTAATGTTGGGACAGATGCTAGGAGTAGCCAAACTTTTAGATAAAATTACATGACTCAGAGTATATTGAGTCAGCTTTGAAAAAAGGAAAACATGTCAAAATATTTGCATGAAATAAAAACCAGACCAAGCTGCACATAATGACAACTGACAAATTAAGACTTTTTCTTCATCCAAAATAGATATGAAAAAAATAACTGCATAGAACACAAGTTTATTTTTCAATTGCAGAGGAAGAGAGAAAAAAATAAAAATATTAACTTAGAAAAATACCTAAACCAACTGCCATTCTTATTACTGGCCTGTAATAAGAATGTTTCATCTTGTATTTATCTTTTTATCAGGTGCTCACAAAGATCTGGGGCTATCTTCTCCGAGAGGGACAATTTTATTGCATGTAGATCACTACAGCAAGAAAACTGTGAACAGAAAATATAAGGTCTGATACTACCAAGTGCTTCAGAGGAAAAAAACTAACTTAAAACTTGTATAATGCCCATGCTGTCCTTCCAGCTGTCCTTTAGAACACACCAGGGACATGACAGAGCAGAATAACATTAAGAGTACTTTGCTATAGTGGCTCCCTAGGTGTTAATGAAGCCAGATGTACAGAAGAACTGTCTTTACAAACAAAGGTTATATGGATATCTCTGTTGCCTGTTTTGGACCTGAAAAGAAGAAGTAAGCTTAAACCTCCTAAGGTTAATATAACATCTATTTGCAACATACCTGTGGAGTACTGTGAACTGTCTGACAGAGTCTGTCTATTTTTATCTTGCACAATATCTTCATGTTGAAACTCATCCAAGCTATAAAAGGAAGTTATAGCATACACAATTAAAACCTATTTAATCTCAAACACTATGCAGGATAAGTTCAAACCTTGACAAATGTCCAGTGATAAATGATAAGCTTGAATGAGTGAGCACTAGTACCTGGTTTCATTTTATGAGCCATGTAATACAACAGCTTAACAAAACGAGACCTACCACAACCAGCAAATCAGTTTGGAAGAGCTTAGGGCAAAAACTATTTATTTCTTTGCTTTATGAAGCAGATAAGAATGTATTTTACATCAATGAATCATCATAGATTTACATCCAAAACCCAGCGTTCACACTCAAAACCACAGTGTTTGTTGCCCTCTACTGGGCATCTCCTGGAAAGAGCATGTTCCATGAAAATCTGAACATCACAGATGGCCAACAGATCTATGATTTGACTCTAGAACACGGATGCACAGGATGCTGCTGCGCTTTCATAGCGGAACCCTTCAGTAGTCAAAACTAAAGCATGAATGGAGCCATGTCCAGAATCCAAAAAGATACAGAAATTCCAAGTATGATTTTCCTTTGGACATAGGACCCTGTTGTAACAACAATTAGTTATATCAAGCAAACTAGATTTTTGTTATACTTCATTTTTTGAATCACAAAATTTTGAATTAATGGTACGCAGCTAGTCTCTAACCATCTCTAATGAATTACCTAGGATATCATGCAGGAGAAAAATGTAACAGACAATCTGCAGCCAGATCACGGTAAAATAAGCTCTTAAACCCGCTTATTCCTTTTCTAATTTGCTCCATTCCTATTGTTATAAACTCACCACGTTTGAATAAACTTAGGAAAAAAAAAAAAACCACCCCAGCATTTCAGAATATAATAATCCCATATATTTGAACCAGAATCAGTGCAAAGGAAGTGAATAGAGAACATGAAACTCCCCTGATCTGTTCTTTCATTTCACTTCCATATTGGTTCCTGACCCGTAAAAGTTAGACTTCAAGTATCTGTTCATCATTGCAATTACTTAGTATAAGTAACTTCATATGACTTACCCAAGTTTTCTTCTAGCAGACCGTGTGAAATAGTGGTGAGACAATACAGGAGTAACAGACGCACCTCTCCTTAAAGCAGGAAATTCACCATTATTTTAGTGTTTAATTTAAATGGAAACACACCAAGCAAAGAACATGTATGCTCTTCTTCCAGGTAAGGCTAACCTAAGACACTCAAATGTTGGAATTTTTCTTACACAATGGAAATTGACTAACAAGTTCACTGTAACACTGACAAGACAGGACTTCCGTTCACTGGGGTTTTCTTTAGTTTTCATTCAATCCTAATTATAATTCATCTCGTTTTCTCTCAAAATATCCCCAGCACCCACCCTCTTCCCACATTATGACTTTCGGATGTGGAAAGTCAAGAAAAATACCCCTTTACAGCATGAGAAATCCACTACAATAAAAATTGAAATGTGACTGGCTACATTTTTGCAGCATTAAATCTGGCAAAGATATACCAGGCTTTTAATACCAAGTATAAAATTTTGCACAAACATTGCAACAAAGGGCAATCTTACACAAGCAGGTATATTACTCTTGAGTCTAATATTGTTGCATCAGGCAGATTACTTTATCTTATTCTGTTTCCTTATATTGGAATGGTATCCTTTGTCTATGTCTGACTAGATGGAATACAGTTTCATTAAATCCCATCACAAGCAGAGTCATAGTATTACAAGTTATTTTGAACTGCTAGGTACCTTAGCACATGACCACCATCTATTTCCCTTTCTGACAGCAAGTAACAGCGACATGCAGTATAGAAAGGAGTAAGTTGTGTCTGAAATTAAGGAACAGGTATACCAGATCCTGATTTTGCCTTATCAGTGAAGGAATCTTATTTCCTCACGCAATTAAAACTGTTGCTTGTTACTAAACTACATATGGCTCAAGTATTAACTACTTTTATTTCAAATCTGTGAGATTAATAACAAAGTAGCATACATATTAATCAGAAGTGACCTGTGCACCCCAAACACCTGCTTTAATCAAACCTTCATTAGCCCGAAGAGCGTAATTGTCATCACCTGATGCTAGGAAAAGTACCTAACTGCCCTTTAAACCGTTTTTGCTTTCAGAGCTTTCTGATATATTTTCTGTGGCCTGTGCTGTGAATTAACTTCTGTAAACACTTTTTAGAAGATATTATTACTAGCTATTTGTGAAGAGAGCTTACTGTTGTGCATCTGTATTTAACCTGCGTGGCATCTTTCTCTTGACTGAACTCTCTTGTGACAGCAGAGCTTGGTGAAGATGTTTTTCCCCAGGAGTGTACTGTGACTCCAGAAAGGACTTAACTTCTTTATTCTGAAGGTTGATGCTTTCTTCCATGAGAACAGAGTCTTCCTTGTGAACAGAGTCTTCCTTGGATGCAGCAGAACTTTCAAGGGACTGAGAATTATCTTTCTGCAACAACAGTTAACTGTTCAAGTTTCAAAGCACTTGAAGTTTTGCTTCTAACTAAAAAACCTGCAAGTTTCAAAATAACTTTAAAGGAATATTTTACCCTACTTTGTGAAAGTCATGTTATATCTAGCAGAAATTAACTTCTAATCATATTAATAAGATAAATTGTCTAAAAAGTTGATAGTGAGCATGTCACAGGAGTTGCCTCTTCCACATTCTAATTTACATTAGGTTATCCAGTCACACTAGATATTTGTAGTTACATAGTTCTGCGTCTGAACTGTGGAGGGATGTCGTAACACTTTCAGAAAATCACCAGATCATTGCTTTTTAAAGTCCTAAATTATTACTTTTAAGAATATTGCCCTCAAAATAGCAAATAATGTTAATCAAGAAACAATGTAACACGGTTCTCAAATCAAATGCAAGATTCTCCACTCTAGTTATAACATAGCTGCTTAAGTGCTACAGTATTAATCCCAGACACTGTACCTGAGCAAGTTCCACTCCTGACTCTTCTTCAGCTGCATTGCTACAGCTGATGCATTTTATGGCACTAATTATTCCCTGAACAGCAATGCGCTTGTGTTCTCTGTAGTGCAAGTCTTCAATCTCTTTCCCTGTTTCACCTATGGCTTTCAAAACAGATTCAACTGGAAAAAAAAAAAAAAAAATTTCTAAGAAATACAGTATGAAAATAAAATTTCTTACTAAATACAAAATTGATTTTAAAATTTCATGTTTCTTAATAATTATAAATCTTTAAAGATATTTGAGGTTATGATACCTTTATTGTTTTTACAGTATTTCAAAAAGTTATTTGGAGGTCGTGGAAAAGGATAATAGCCACCAATGACAGCTTTCTCCATTTGATCAATTTCGTTTTGTGTTTTAGTCCACTGAATGAAGTTTCTTACTTTGGTATCCTTGGTGTATGGCTGGCCCCTGTGCCACCCTTTTAAAACAAAAATAATTCAGTATCAAAACCAAAGTAGGTTATTGCCATCTGTTCTCATCCTGAAACTATCCTGAGCACTATGTAGAAAAAAAGACAGATTAAGAAAATCTGGACTACAGAATTCAAAAGACATCTTTCTACCAATTAACAGTGTCTTATTAAATTAACAGTGTCTGTGACACTGCCTGTGACATTGACTAGCAGCATCTAGCATACGGTATCATAATACCATAAAGAGTACCGTTAACAACTGCAGACAGTAGTATTCAAAACAGGCTACCAGAAGGAATGCTCTTTCGGTGCCACCCAGCATCACATCCTTTTTCCACTGGGAAAGATGAAACATAACAGCTCTCCAAATATTTGGTGAAAAAGATTAGCGATGATAAATGTAGAACAACTCTATCCTTTTTTGTTTGCTTTTCTTGTAAGGAAATATGCAAGCCAGAAAAGCTGCAAGTGTTGAAGTTTTTAAGGAAGTGGTAATCTGCATTGCTACATTATCGAAGGATTAAAATGGTCTGAAAGAATTAGTAAGCATATAATGTAACCCAGTAAATATTTTTGTACTTTTTACAAGGTACATCCATTAATGCCTCACAAGAATGCAATTTTCCTCTTTCTTTTTGCAATGGTATTTCATCATTTCTGACAGGGAAGCCGAAGCTATGCACTGATTGTTTTGTTGTAAAATTAAATATCTTTTTCAAAGAAATGAGACTGACATCAACCTAAAACTAGTTTAAATTACCTGTAATGAATATTTGACTTTCATTTGAAGTTGTAAGGTAAATTGCACTGGAAGGATTCTCAGTGAGGTCCCGTACCACTCTCATCTGTGTACACACCAAATATGTCACTGGAGAGAAAAAAAAACATCAAAAAAAAAACCCAAACAAACAAAAAAAACCCCACCTTTCATTTTTTTTCCTGGTATGTCATTGTTTTCAGAATGTTAATACTGATATACACTGGACTGACTTTATTAATTGCACTAAACAAGACGTTCTGCTTTTTCAGCCAATAAATGCTTCAGCACAAATAGATATTCTGTTACAAATTACAATATGGAGGTGTAATTAAACTGTCAGTTTAATAACTGTGTAAGGAAATTTCGGCATACATATTAGGAATAAAACATAAGATACTTCATCAATCAGGTAGGATATCTATGAAAGAAGCAGTCAATATGGATATTAAATGGCTGTTTTTCCTTAAGAATAAAAAGCATAAAACCATGGAAAGCACAAGAAATCATGACATGCCACTGCAAAACTTCAGAACAGAGTACAAACTCACTCTTTTGATAATAACTCAATCACTGGAATGTCATTCTTTGCCATTTCCTCAGAACACTCAAGATGAATAAATCCCTAATCTTAACTGGGTTGTGCAGCTGGTCCTGCATTATATGACATAAAAAATGCACGTGACACCAACCAGTGTTAATGGAAAGATGAGCACTTGGAGAAGAGAAAGATGGCAAGAAGAATTATGTGGCATTATTAGCTCACATGTAATAACTGACACAGCTGGGTGACGACTGCTTTTTGGCCAAAAAAATTTATTCAAAGAAATTAAGCTTTTCCACTTTCACCTCTCTCTTCTCTGCCAATCCTCTTAAATTATTCCTGTCTATTAAAAAAAATACTTATTTACAGGGCAAAAGGAGTAAAGATTTGACCAGCTGCCTGTTTTATTTGCCTCTGATGCAAGAGATGTTGACCCAGGCGCTTCACTTAAGTTTCTGTTTGAAATTAATGAGATCAGATGAGCCTCAAGCCCAGCTGGCCATCTATTCGTTTAGAGTAACTGGCAGATTGCAATATGATAAGGGTTTCAGATACTTACTTTATCTTTAAATTTTTATTTCTGATTAGCTATTTTCCCTTTAAGGAGCTAAACCATGGCATTTTTGTATTCAGTGACGGTTAGAATACGAAATTAGCAACCCACTAGAAAAACACTAGAAATAATTATTAATAAGCATTATAGAGATGAATACTTGGGTGAATTTGCTCAAACACTTCTGGTTGAGAAGTTGCAAATAATTCCAGTATGAATGGTTGGTCTGAGGTCCCATCAACAGCATGCACCCAACGATAGAGCCAGAAGTCTTCACCATGTTCTATATAAACAAATATTAAGAAAATATATAAATATTTATTCAGAAAGTTAAATATTGTTTAATAAATTCCAAAAGTTACATTCATAGAAAAACCTTTCTTTCTTGCTCGCTCAGCCCTTCCTACAAATGTCACAAGACCGATAACATCACAGGAATGATTGTTCGGTAAGCCATCCAGCTCTGACCTAAAACCAAAAAAGAATAAAACCACGAGTACTTATTAATAACAAAACATAAAGCTTTCTCAAGCACTTATAAAAAACATTTCCGACTAACAGTCAGTGTAATGTAGTAAAACTAAAGTTCCAGCTTGACAGACAACAAAACTGTATTTTACCTTGTGATAAATCGATATTTAACATCAGGTAATTCCCACTCTGGCTTAACCATTTCTTCTGGAATAATAGTTATTTTAGTAGGAGGGTCCCGAACATTAAGGCTGATTTCTGACAACAACAACAACAAAAAAGAAGTCAGTAACATTTAAGGCATGAATGCACATTAAAACAAACAAACAAACTGCAAAAAAACAGGGTTCAAGTTTCTTAAATGTATTCCAACTGTCTCACCATTCATGAAATTATGAATCAACTTCTCTAATTTTATGTTTTCATCAAAATAAAGACAGGCATTCAAGTACAGCATCCAACAGTGCAATTTTATAATCTGAGCAATGGTAAACTATCCAATTCCCTACATGAGCCCATTAGTCTGATCCAGCCAGATATTTAAAAGACCAGCAAGAGAAACTAATACTTCAGTACTTATTAGAAATGAAGTACTTCTTATGCAAGCTTCATTCTCAAACATCACCAAGAGTTAAAATTGACTTGGAGACAATTAAGTAAAACAGGAGACAGAACTAGGAGATCAGCACTTCCACATCTGATACCAGTTCAGGTACTTATTAATATAGAAATATACCATGACTATAGAGGAGAACAAAAAGTCTTTTATGTCTTTCAAGGTCTGCCTCTCTATAGCACCTGAAGATTTTGATTTATTAAGCAGACTGTTCAGATATTTAATAACAAAATGGTGGAGCACTGGGGGAAGCAAGAGGTTCTGCAACCAGATAAAAAACACAGGAAGAATGGCTTCAGCATCTAGAATACACAAGGTGGTTCTTTACTGTCTCTCTCATAACAAGAGTAATATTGCTGGTATGAAAAATACAGATGTAATGAAGCTTCTACAAGATGACTTGGTTTGGGTAAAGGATCACTCAAATAATGTACCTGGAAAAGAAATTAAATGGGTATAAAATATGTATACAATATATAATTATACCCATGTTTCACAGTAGCAACACAATATTAGGAAGGCGTTAGACTTGAAATCAGACCCTCTACTTAAGAATTTTCTTTTGGCTATTGCTTTCTAGCAATGTATTCGGAGAACAATTGTGGGTTTGCATATGGTGTTTTAAGACAGTATCTCTGAAAACAAAACTTCCTCATGCATCAAAACTATTTACCAATTGTTTTGTCATTTTGAGATTAGACAAAAGCCATATACTCAAGACTATACCCCGGGATGATTCAGAACCTAAGGTCAGCCCAGGCTATTCAAAACAGTAGTTTTCATCAGTACAACGTGAATTCGGTGATTTGTGAAATGCACACGTCGCCTAGCAGTGAAAATCAAGGTGTTGGGACTGCCTGTTTAAGCTCCAAACACTTTAGGGTCCTGAAAGAGCACTTTTCAGCATGTCATATAATGCTGCAGCTGCAAAGAGAAGCAAGCAATGCCAAACTTGATTCACAGAAATCTTGCAAGAAATCTTAATTTGGAAAGTCCTTTCCCTTGTGGCCTTGTTAACCCTGCAGATACATTTTACAACATTTACAGGTGAATACTGGAATTTGATGAAATCACAAATTGGAAACAGACGATGAAAAAAGTACTTGTTACTTAACTAACTGACTGCCTTAACTAGCTAGCTGAAGAACTTTTGGAGCACTCATTGTATATGCTTAAAAGAATCTGAAATGTTGCCCCATATTTGGCATATACAGAGATCTTCCTATTAACAGAGTAATTAGCGAGGCATTAAATTGCACTTCATCTGAACAAAAAAAACCCCCAAAACCTACACACCAGGAGTTGCCTAAAATCAATTTTAGAACTTCTCTAGATGTTTTTTATGGATATTCTGTTTTCTTTAGGTTCTCCTCTAACAGGACAAAGACATAAGATCCATTAATGCATGATGTTACATGCTTTTCTAAGTTTACAATAAGATAAAATTCTGAGCTTTGCGCTGAGAAAATAAATAAGATACTGTACATACATTGTTATGAGCCAAGGATTAGTGATTTTACAGTTTATTCATGATCTTAAAATACATCAAGGCATTTTGCTGTCTTCCAATTCTTCCATTACATATCTATTACCATTTACAGCCCACTGGCCTACTTTTCCGTTCTGATCTATTCTTAGCATTTCTACCCTAACAAAGCTTGAAGAAATCCCAGCCGTTAAAATGAGGTGATATTTGCCCATACAGAAAGTTGCCTCATGACATTTTATTCTGTCCTTTCTCCATAGAAAGGTTTTGTGGCAATTATAATTGTTTTCAGGGCTGGTTTATAATCATCAACAGTTTCCCCCACAAATTTCCACTCCTGGCTAAACATTCTTCTTCTGCCAAGTCATCACAAACACTTCAGACATTATGATCTGGTTTTAAGGCAAAGATACATTAGATGGAGAAGACAGTGCCTCTAACAGAGAACAGTTTGGTTTTGTGCACTGTAGCAACTGCATTAGGAAACTGTCATTATTCATAAGTTATACATACATATATATCCTTCACAAACATGCATATGCATTTGCTTATTTAGAAGAAGTGATCTGAATTGTTTGAATGTTGCCTGCCATTTTTTCCAAGTACGAAAGGAAAAGAGGGAAAAGAACTCATGCTCACTGAAGGAAAAAAACCCAGGAAGTTGACCAAACCCCCTTTGAAAAGGCTATTACTGTTACACTGTAGCACTTTCATTTTCGTAGCATAGCTCCTTTGAATATCTGTTACATTAAACCACTGCAAGCAAGAAAATACCTACTAACAGCTAAGGAGTATTTGTCATAATTGGACTGCCATGGCACTGCTGTTTCAGCACAGACACCAGCCAGCAACACAACTTTTTACCTACTGGGGCTTTCCAGATACTCTGAGCCTTGACCATATACACTAAAATCTAAAGTCAGATCAGTGACCTAGAAAAATGTGTGAGCTGTGCGCAAATATCTGCATTGTTAAACCGGAAGTAGAATCACATTAAAATTCAGTGTCAGAGGCCTGTCTTTATGATGCCAATACCTGACATCAGGGATTAGGTTTTTATTTATTTTTAAATAGAAGTTTTAACTAACTGTGGCAATAAACTCTGTATACATGATCCAAATATGAACCAAGGAACAATAACAACTTGGATACTAAGACACCTTTCAGAGCTAATATTTAAGGATATATACCTTATCAATTTGTCACAGCAATGGATCACTATTTCTGTGCAGAGCTACCTTTTTACTGCTATATTTAATTGAATCAAAACAGGTTTCTCAGATACTTAACCAATTGTAGCAAATCTCTTCATCTGTGAATCCCCTGGGGTTGGCTTTGTTTTAAATGGGTAACTGGTTTTGACAGCGTACTGCTCAAGAAGTAATACCGTGCCAACCTTTATACTGTTATACCATTCAGGACACAATGAGTTCCACAAAACCATTGACATCATGCCTGAACCATCAGCAACTTCAAAGTAAGCCTAAAGAGAAGAGAGACAAATATATTCATATCTTATATATCATTCTGGTACGTATTTATTTTATATAACACATTAGCTACTTGACTTATGAACAACTTCTCTGATGATAACAGATGGATATAGAATATATTCCAAATGTTGTATTGAATACTAGAGTTGAAGAAATCCCTAATTTCCACAAAAGAATTCTTCCACAACTATTCCAGCCCGAACTCATCTCTTTCCAGTGCTCAGTAATGGTAGGAAACACCAGTTTCACTCTGTGGTTTTTGGAGAAGGTTGTGGCAATAGCATATACAGGAAACAATCCTGAAAAGATTCTTCTTTGTCAAAGAGAATGCTGTATTTGGAGTAATATTTCAAAATATCCATGAAGGAAGTTGAGATGTTGCAGGATTATTCGCTAAACATACTGGATAAAACCACTATACAAGTCTGACTTTGAAGAAAAAAAACCACAACCTACCGAAACACAAAACCTCCTAAAATAACCTGCATTGCAAACCACTACATTTTTATTGAAGTGCTTCTCGTGACAAAGATTTATACCAGTTGTTGGGTTTTTTTTTTTAAACTGGATGAACTTTGAATCCATAACTGAGCATCAGTGAAAAAGATTTTTAAACACTTTTATAAGGGTATTAAAAGATACTAATCCATTGAAAAAAAATCTCAGGCTTTAGCAAAATAGTTCATTTTATCCATTCATCAGCCTCAATCATCTGCTTTTGTTCATAGTACTATCGTTAATACAACACCATTCTTGAACATATCTATCACCTTATGTGTCTTCTCCCCTTGCTTTTTTCTAAAGCCCTCTTTCCCTTATTCCAAGTTCAATACAGGGACTATACAAATCAGCACTTGTTAGTTCATTCTAATATTCTTGATTAGTCATGAACCATTCATCATTGAAAGTAAACCATTACAACATTGAATCTTCTGTTACCTACTGCTTTTTATCTAACAATGATAACTCAGCACACAACACTATTTAAAGAAGAAACGCATAAAGCAAAGAGCATGTAAAATCTGTCTCCTAACTTCCTGAGCTAACCCAGCTCTGGGTGTTGATTCTACACCTAACACCAGGAAATATGACTGATGAACTGCCAAGGAAGTTCAAGAATCATCTAGACTCTAGGGAAGAGTACATCCAATAAAAAAAATCTAGATTTACCTTCAAGTGCACAGGGAATGGAAACTTGGAATAAGATAACACCATAGCCCTTCAGTAAGATGCTTCATACCTCTCTCCCCCCATGGAAGAACCATATGAGTTACTGGAGCTCCTTGTAAAGTGCTGCCCTCCTGTACAGTGACTGGCTGGGATGGAGTTTATTTTCTTGGCATCAGCCTGCATGGTGCCATGTTTTAGATCCACGACTGTAACAGTGTTGATAACACACCAATGTTATACCTGTTGCTGAACAGTGCTTGAACAGTGTCAATGTCTTTGATTCTCACTCTGCCACCCCAGCAAGTAAGCTATAGATGGGCAAGAGGCTGGGAGGTGACAGTTGAGATAGGTGACCTGAACTGACCTAAGGGATATTCCATGTAATGTAACATTACGCTCAGATATAAAACAGGCTGCTAGGCTTCCCAGAGTACCCATTGATCAGAGACTGGCTGGGCACTGGTCTACTTGAAAGGGTTCAGCAAACATCTTAGTAACAGTAGCAAGCTTCATTTAAAGCAGCTACAGTATCATTCTTAACTTTATGTACTTGCTACATGGGAATAATGATTTCCAAATATCCTACAGCTATTTGTTCAAATGTTAACCGATGCATATATCTCTCTTTACCTGATAAGGCATATCCATTTTTTTCTCTGGTTTCCCGTAGTACCTTAGTCTAGATTTGTGCAGGACTCTCACAAGAAGTGGTTGGTAGTGAAATTTGCTTCTCCAGGTCATTTCCAGCTGACCAAGAGAAGTCAGCTTGGAGACTGAGGTTAATGGGGGGAAAGAAAGAAAGAGAAAAAGACCAAAGTAGTATTTATGACTGAACATTTAAGTTTTCAGGAGTAAAGTGCACAGATGAGGATGTCACATGTATTTTCTTAATGTCTCTAACATCTAAAAAGGGTTATTTTTTGATACTGCTCACCATGAGATCCTGTTCTGAGCTAACTGCAAACAGCATTATTTTGATTTGGTTTGTTTTTTTCTGGTTTTGTTTTTAACTGAGAGCACTTTTAAATGACATATTTTAAATGACAAGGAAACATCATCAGATGAGTAGAAGAGCTACTGCAAAAGATACAGGCCTTAGCCTACAAGCGCATCACATTCATGAGAAAGTCCCACTTACACCTCCCTCCTCACTTTACTTCGTGGATTGGCCTCAGTCCCTCAACATTGACCACGTTTTGGGTGGCAGCTTCCAGGCAGGAGCATCAGTCCTACAGACTAGCCAAGAGATTACCATAGGATGTTTTTGACAGCTCGGGAGCCTGGGTGCAAGCACCGCATTTTCAGTCAATGTTTTGGAAAGTTTAAAAACCCTTCTCCAAGTAACATGAACACGTAACCTGTGACACGTATGCCACATTCATACGGGTGCCTACTGCAACCGGGGGGCCACTTCTCAGCATGGAGCTCAGCCCGGCGCACAAGCAAGGCAACAACCGCAGCTCCTCACCCCTGCTCTGCCCCAGGTTCCCACCTACACCCCCTTTCCCTGAAGCCGCCTCCTCGCCGCTTACTGTCGAAGTCCACTCGCGCCCGGGGCTTGTCCGACAGCCACACGTCTCCATACGGATCCTCGTTGTTCCATAGCGGCAGGTAGTG
>JANRGW010035155.1:0-17273 GCA_024733675.1 Psilopsiagon aymara
TCCTCCCCACCTAAGGCAGCCAGACAGAGTGAGGTGATTAGAGCAGTAAATCACTGCCTGAGTAATACTGCATAAACATACGGGGCTTACGAACTACCCAGCTGAGTGTCTTGATCAGAACTACCCAGCTGAGTGTCTTGATCACTTCCTTTGGCTATGTATTTCCACCAGGTTATATAAAAAACACCCAGCAGCTTAGTTTTTCAAGGCAGTCTGCTGAAAGCAATGGGATGGCAGTAGGAATTTCAGTCAATGCTCACTAATTTTCATGTGACAGAGAGCAAAATAAGTGTGAAAAAATCAGTTTCTAGACATATTTCCAAAACGGTTATTTAACAGATGATGAATAGCTGCCCTGAGAAGTGGATGCACACATGAAACATAAGCCAGACATAGATGCTTTCCTTAATCTCTCTGCTTTGGTCTAGATAATACTCTTTCATTCTCATTTCAAAAATGTTTGCAAGGTTATTACGGCAATTGTAACTCTTAATCATTTTCTGAGAGTCTAATTCCTCCCATTTTGTGCACTTTGTACACCTTATCTCTCTAGTACTTTATTCTGCTGCACATACGAACAGTCAATCTCTAAGCTAAGCAAAGTGACATCCAAAAGAATTCCAGCTCCAGGAACAGCATACATAACTGCAGCTAGGATTTCACCATTTTTCAGGAAACAGCATTGCTTTGCAATGTCTACATGATCTTTCATAAAAATATCTCCAAAATTTTTTTTGGCAAATATGTTAACTTCAGCTTTCAAACATTTTCCTATAAAACCAGGAAAGTATCTGGAACTATCTAGATTCAGGCTACTTCCCTTGAGCCCTGCTAAAATAAGGAACACCAGGGATCTTCTCCCCTCTGCAGGGCCTCACAGACTTTGATCAAATCAATTTTGACCTTCCCTCCATTAAAGCAGCTTATTCAGCCTTTCATAGGCATCACAGAAGAACCCCTCATTGTAGTGCCTCACACATGTAAAATGACATCCATAACACCACAAAAGTAATCATGAGTTGAATAACCCTATGGTGCTTCTTAGACAGTGAAAGTATTTGAGCTCATGCTTACAAGAAGCACATTTAATTACCTTAATAACCAGCCCGTTACCTTTAAGTAAACCAGTACGCATAGCTGTAGGCAAGACAGGAGATAGTGGTTACAGGATGGTGGCAGACGCTTCCTACCTGACATGAGTCACCAGTGTACTCTGGAGGGCAGGAGCATGTCTCTACGCTGTATGCGATGCTGCCACTGCCTGTGCTGGTGGCTTCTTCCAGCCCAACCTCACCAAGAGTTAATCGCTGGGTCTCCGTGAAGTAAAGGCCTCTGATGTGTAAACCATCTAGTCTAGACAGGATTATCATCAGTTCTTCTCTGAATACAAGTTTATTGCTGCTGGCATGCCTGAAGTTTCCCTGCACATGAAGGGTACAAAATGAGCATGACCTTGCAGCTTCTTAAAAAGAGTATCTGCAAAGAAGAAAGGATGACAGAAAAAGGGAGAAGACCCCCATAGAACAGACCCCAATAATGCCAGTTGATGTGGGGTGAAATAGGGGTCAGGAAAAGAAATAAAATGAATGCAAACACAGGATAGGTAGAAAATGGTATAATGAGCATCAAAAGGAATGTACCCTTTACTTTGCAAGGTACATATATATGGCTCTGAGGTATTGAAAAGTGAAGCATGTAGAACTTCTTTAGTCATCCAAACTTCTTTGAGGTATCACCCACCAAACCATAAAAGGGTGGGGAAATTGCTCTTATTTTTAAGAATAGGCAAAGTCCTAGAAATCCAATCTTTGAGGGCTGCATTCACATACTTTTTTGCTGATACTAAGCACAACATTACTGAAAATGAAATCTGGCTTGAAGAAATATTTTTTTTTGCCTGCATATGAGATAGAAATAAATAGCCCAGTTTGATATTCCAAGCACAGGTTTAAGGTAGGAATAATCCCTGCTAAGTTTGCCTGCCGGAGTGTTGGCCACCCATTCTTAACTAGGTAGCTAGACATCAAAGGAAAACAGATAATTGTTCATTCCATCATTAAGTATGATTTGGAGCTGCAGTGAATCATCTTCCACTGATGACTAGCTCAGTATTACTCAGTAGTTCTGGCCCTGGAGGGAGTGCAAAGGGCTAAATTGGACAAGATGCCTAATTCAGAGGTGCTAAAATTAGGTGGCATGAACCAGAACCTAGGTTCAATGTGGCAGTAAAGAGAGACAAATAATGTTGTCTATAATGAGAGTCTACAGCATTTCAGCTTATATTCATTAATATTACTAAGTATTTGGTATTTCTGCACATTTTAGCTGAGTATTTTTTATGTACCACTGGGAAGAAAGGAAAGGCCATCCCATTTGCATTTCTTACCTCAATGAGCTGCACACGGCCATAATATTGACGGTCAGGTAGTGGGTTGTTGGGATCCATATAAACAACTTTCATCTGCTGGCCCTGTGTGAGAATGAGAATGTAACATTGCTGTTTCCCTACTTTTTATAGCAAAGTGTTCAGATGCAGCAAAATTTAGTGAAGCACGTTAATCCTGTCCTTCGGGGGGTAAAACTAAGTAATACTAGGAAAAGTGTAAGTCATTTTGTCAGCAAAGTGGTATAGCAGGCATTGTATTCTAGTGTCAGCAGGTTTTTCACTGTGATTGCCTATTAAAAACCTTGCTTTCAAATAAAAGACCCAGAGAATTAAATTAATGCTGACCAATTTCCATAGGAGCCAGTTATTAATTTTGAGTAAAAATGCTTTTTGCATTTTCATATACTCTCCTTTGTGTCCTGGTACACAAATGGCTTTGGATACTACTGTAGTACTTTACGAGGCATGTTTCCCAACGAGAATCCTAGAATAATGAATTCGTATTTCTGACGGTCTGAAGAAACAAAACCACCCTCTTGGGAATTTCAACAAACAGTAGAAGATTTCAATTCTGGCCCTACAGTGGTTAAACTAAGAAACTGTTAACATAAAATGAATTTTTACTTAAGTCTCCTGAAGTCTCAGAACTATGTTTAATTTTATGCTAAAGTAAACTCTAAGAGAAAATGAGATTAATTACACATGGAATCCAGGGCATATTTTGCAAAGTTGAAGCCATACTTGTTGACAAGTGTACAAGACTTTAATTATTTTTATTCCACAGGTGTATTTTACAGAGAAAATTCTGTTTTATCTTTTCATATGCTCTCAAGTCAGTTATGCTTAATAATATATTGCTTTGGCAACAGAGATAGCTGTGTTGATGGCTTTAAGCAAAATGCAATAAAATAGAAGGGCAGCAAGTTACTATAAAAGTAAAGCATGCTATCGGAGCAAAATTTGATATAGTTGTCAGGTAACATAAAAATAACGGTATCAGTATTGCTTGAAAGAAAATATAGTATTTAAAAACTTACTGTTAGTTGTATATCAGGTCTCTTACCCAGAAGAACCATGCCCTCACTAGGTAAGCCAAAAGATTTCACTTGGTAACTTAGGAATCCACCATATGAAGAAAGCTGTAACAAAATACACAAGACCAGAGATACTTTACAGCACAATTGCTTGGTATTAATATAACTTTATAGTCTAGCTTACCCCATCTTCTAGCACTATACATGATATTTTTAGTCTTTATTCCTTCAGCAAAATATGAAAATATGAGTTGCTTGGAAGAAATAACATTTTTTTGTTTACATTTGTGTATCTGACATCACTTTTTGAGCAGTACTGTTCTCTGGAAGGTTACAAGCATCACTTTGGGGTTTTTTTATCATGCCTGGGACCACACCACCTTTATCATGGAGAAATCACATGTTCACGCAAATGCTGTTCTTCCCCTGACCCTACAAAAATTTGGCTCATCAAAGGAAGATACACTGACAGTGTGAGTGGTAGTGAGACCCATGAAAAGCCATGGATAAAAATGAAGTCAGACTGAGTATTGTTAGATGTGGCTTTCATAGACCACATTTTCTAGACTTACTACAAACATGAATCTAACCAGGAAACCTTTTCTCCACCTTCTGCAGAATGGGACTTCTACTCCTGTCAGCTGGTACCAGCTCTGTTGTTGTAAACAGACTGTTGCTGTAGTTTGAACTGGAACCACACTTCCAGCTCAACTACAGGTGACCACAGGCAGCCTCAAACCCAACCAAATACATACAGTGCTGCCCAGAACAAAGACTGAGTTAAGTACGTTTGAATCATCTGACAAACAGCTTCCCTGGGTTGTGTATGAGTGACTCAGTTCAAAACATATTGAAAGGAAAGGAAGCTCCAGGCACAGCTTAGAAGCCTAGGAAGAAGGTTTGTGGGCAGTAGGAGAAATCAGGTGTTTTGCCACAGATTCACTACTTTGTTTTGCAACCCTTGCTGTTTGCCCTTTATAGCTTATGCTTGGTTTCGACATGGGAGGAAGACTGCTTTGTCAGGATTTGGTGTTCTACAGGTAAGCACCAGCCTTCAGCCTACCCCTTTCCATATACTTTGATGAATTACAAACAAAATACATGCATCTCAGTGCTAAACTTGTTCCTTAGATCACAGGGACACAATCCTATTATCTTCAGCCAATTGCATTTTCAAAAACATCATTTAGAATGTTTACTATATTTTGCCAACACATAACAATTGCAAAAACAATGGTATATACATTTTTATTATTTATGTTTTTTTCCAAAACTGTAAGAAAACTCAGTTTAGAGCTCTAATGTCCTATTTAACACACACTTTAGGACTGCACCATACAAAAGGCTGTTATATTCTGCTTTTTCATTTATTTTTTTAAATGGGAAAATATTTGCATTATAAACTACCTTCCATATGTCAGTATTTATTTGCTAACATTAAGAGTTCTCCATTAAATTTAATGTTAAAATAGAAAAGAGCAGAATATGGGAATAATGTGATGTGCATTTCTCAGTGACTGTTAGATTCTGCACTGCTGTAGATTATACATTTGAATTCCCTTTAACCTGGTAAACAAAAGATAGAAAGAGGAAAGAAATTATACTCTGCTAAATATTAATGCTCAGTGGAACTAATTAAGAGGTTTAAGATAATGGAGAGCAGTATTTATATCCTCATCATAGGATGTGGACTGATCTTGTTCTTTTTCTGAAAGAGGTGCTATCACTAGAAGTGGACCAAAACCTGACATTTCAGAATACAACAATAATGTGACTAATTGGTGAATTTATGAGCTTGTAAAACTAGCAGCAAGATAGCATTTAGGGTAGGGGGGACACTTTCACTACTGCAGTATTGCCTGTGCTATAATATACACTTAAACACACTGTACAGTAAAAGCAGGAACAAAACCAGAACTGTTTTATTTACAGTATTGTCATTGTACGTAAAAGCAAGTCATGGCATGCCTAGTTAGATACTGCGACATGCAACATATAACTCGCAGCAATGTTCTTAATAGCTCTGTTTAAAAAGGATTATTGCCTGCTTTGTATTGTGTTATGGGAACAACAAAATCCTTTTGGTTTAACAGTGTAGTAGATAACATATGATTTAATGTGAAATTTCTTTGAAAAGTGACTTGTAGACATTGAAACAAGAACATCTATTACATTAACAAAAAGCACCCTAACTAAACATGCTGTGCGCCTGAGAGATATGTACCTCTGAGTGCAGGAGAGCAGGATGAAAAATACTGCTCTAGTCTTTAAAATGATGACTAAAGGGAACTACAAAAATTGTACCATATTTAATGCTGCGGTGTCTATTCCCTTTGTGTTCAGCTGTGTGACAGCAGGGTTGCATCCAAAAAGCCTGCGTGTCCTACAACTAGCTAGCTACTATTGACGCTGTCAGAGTTTCAAACAGGAAGAACCTGGGGCTCTGGGCCTGCAAGCCCCCCTAGCAAAGGTACCCTGTCAGTGTGATGCCTGGGCTGAAATGCCGATAGGTATTAACTGTGAACAAAAGACTGCTCCGACGCATGAGTAGAAAGAGGAGCAAGCAGTTCCAAGAATAAAAAGGTTAGAAAACCAGGTGTTGTTCTTCCCAAGTGACATGTCAAAAGCAAAAGGGTTGGTCTTTTTGCGTACACTGAGCACATAATCACATTTTATTCTTTTGGACATCTGCCCAGGAGGTACTTCAGGGAGCGTAAAGGATACTTGGGTACATTGGTAAGCTTCACATGTTCTGGGTTTCAGAAAAGCAGATGAAGGTACCAGGTCTCTGAACCATAGCTCCTGAACATGCTGTTCACATAAAGACCTCCCTGGCACCAAGCAAGATGATTAATTCTGTGTTACTGGTTATAATTTTAACTTTGTATTCAGAAGTAAAACATTGTGATTACTGGCATGACAGGCAAGAGAGATAAGAATCTCATGAGGAAGAGTGAGAAACGTATCTAAGAAAAACAGTGAGACTATCAATGAAGCTAGAAAAAATGAATACATGTTGTAAAAACAGATAAGTTAGGTGCCATTTACCTTCTCTCCCAGGTAAGACGGTGGTGCTGTCCAGTACAACCTATGCACTGAAGCAGGCAATTCTTGAACATCAGCCACTACACTATTACTGACTGGATTGAAAGTGACTGGAATGTCAATATTTTCATCCACTGCCTCCAAGCTCCAGTTTCTCATGTCCACAAACTAACAAAAATACATAAAGGAAATAAAAGCTTGTTTCATCCTTTATTAAACTTTACCAGCACCAAGTAACGACTTGAAATTTTTCAGCCTCTATAATTCCCTTAGCATGAAATTCAACCCCTTCAGAGCCAGCCTAAAGTCTTTGAGCAACAGATGTTGCAAGGAACTCAAAAGACAACGGAAGTGAGACAGATGTGCCAAAGGTACTTGGGATTCAGGTATTTGGTCTGTCACCTCTGGAATTCATCAAACATTTCTTAGGTTTCAAAATGTGTCTATGATACCGATATTTAAAATGAAATGTGCTTATCAAAGCATCCTTGAAGAAGACCATTGACTTCAACGAAGAACTAGTGCCTGAAGATAAAGGAATAGAAGTTCAGCTCAACTTCAGTTCAGCTAGTGAACTGTAAGCAAACAGATGGAAAGGGCCATTTCTGCTGAAAGGCACTTTCAGACTACATTAAGTCTTATCAAGGCTGCAACTACTCTGCTCTATTGATTGTAGAATATTTCTCATCCTTAGAAACTAATAAAACATATTTTAATTTTTGGAAGAAATCTGGCATTTCCTTAATAGAATAAATGTAGGTTCATGGTAGCAAAGAAAAACACTATTGGATACACCTTGGTTCTACGATGATTTGTGCTGCGACAGTTGTTGGTTGCTCCAAAACAAAAGCAAGAGGTGCATCCCCTGGGATTAGAAGGGTCCAGATAAAATGATCCTGGCCGGCAAGTATCACATTCTGCACCTTCAACATTCTCCTGTTAAGGCATAATTGAAAAAGACCTCAGGGCCCCAAATCCTTCTGCACACAAACCAAATCTTCTGAAAGATACTTATTTAAATATAAGGAAACATGAATGAAAATGCACAATTGTCTTGAATACACTATGCTCCAAATGCAAATGAAACAGACTTCTTGAAGACTACCTTAGGAGCTTTCCAGTTTATAAAGTGAACCACTGAGTAATAAATATTGGTCAGAAACAGCTGGTAACTTCCCTGCCAAAACCCTCCTGCTGGCTTTTTGAAACCTACAATGTAAAAGGTCACTTGTGAAAGTTCACATTTATCACATTTAATTACACAGATCAGAACAAAAGAGGATTTCATGGACATAATGATGTGGTGAAATGTCAACTGACACACTACAGCTAAAAAAAGCATGGGACCTGGTTAACATCCAAATGCCAAGATGCAGATGCATAAAGCAGATCTGTGCAGAGTACTGATTGTTTCAGTGAAGCAATGGACATCTACTCTGCAGTTCTGTAACATCCCGCAAAGCCTAAGACCACCAATTCAACGAGCAGATACTGAACTCATTAAAAATGGCATTTAACTGCTACCATGATAATCTGCACATACTGCAAGGTGTGGTGATTTTGTCCAGCTGCATCTAATTTTTACTGAAAACTTGATGATAAGCTCACTTCATTCACCCCATTAAATACAAAATAGTCACTGATGTGCAAATGATGCTTGAGAATGCAGAAGTAATATGATTTATCTGACCTTGCAGAGACAAATTCCTGTCTGGGAATCACAAACAGATGGTTCTGTTCCATCCCTGGTACAGTTACATGGCATGCAGTTTGGGAAACCGTAAGTTCCAGGAGCACACTGATCACACTGCCCTCCTTTTATTCCTGGTTTGCACCTTTATCAACAAAAAAACACAGAGGAGGGAGTAAACAGGGGAAGCAGGAACAGAGCAAGGGTGGGAAGATTAAAACAAAAGGTGGGTGGATCTTTGGAGCAATTGCATGGCTATGACACAACTTTATAATTTCCAGAGAGAAACAGCAGCAGGTTAGTACTGTTCTCAGATTTTAATAGTGAGACATTTTAAGACATCATGGAACTGATTAGGATCGATTTGATTTTGAAGGCTATATATGCTCACAATAAAATAAGACTTCTGCAGCTATTCAATGCAGAAGCACTCTCTATACAACAAAGTGTGAAACATGGATGTTCAACATGGATAAGCAGAACTGGAAGATTTATAGCTGGGGATGTGACTGGGCATTACTCAAGGCACTCATCTGCTAAGAAAAGGTGAATAATCCCAGGTATATGAATAATTATGGGTGTTTCAACCTGCCAAAAGGCTCAGGTTACTTTACAACAGCTCACAAAGGATAAAATCCACTTTGCTCACACTGAAGGCTGAAGGCCTTGGATTTGTTTAGGTGAAGTACAGCAGATGCAAAAACCAACACCAAACTATGAACAGGGCTTGAGACAAAAAAAGGACATCTTTCTGTGGCAGCAGCTACTTCATCCTACTTTTACAACAAACTTGCACAGTCTGATGAAACTAGTGAAAGGTAGATCTGATGACCCCTCTTCCCTATGTTTATGCTGGTAAACTGTGTGTACCAGCCCCAGGAAACCAGGTTTCCAGAGAGTAAGTATCTGTTATTAATATACGCCACCATCACCCTCCACATCTTCACATTTTACTTGTGATACGATAATTTTTAGAAGTGTCAGCGAGTTGAAGGAGTCTTCTTTGGCTCTCAGCACCAAATTCATATGTGCACTAACACAGTGATTTTAATAGAAATAGTTAAAAGTATGAGGCCAAGACTACACTTGAGTAATTGCTTTCATATATTGCATGAATTCACAAAACAACAGGTGAGGTTTCTCAAAGTCTCTCTGAATACATTACCCCCATACACAGATAACTGGAGCTGGATGGGGATTTCGGACTTCATGTAATCCACAGAAGGAAAAGTATTAATCAGAATGTAGTAGTTAGACATATCTTTCAGTGATCAGTCTTAAAGTACTTGCTAAATGTCAAATTTTGCTGTCATTTCTTTGGTATTTCCAATTAGGCTGTGTGTGGAAAGTATCATCATTATAATGAGCCAACACAGCTTTTCCCTGAAATGGAAAAATGTGACTATTTCTGCAAAAATTATCTGAGACCTTTCAGTAAAATTGTTTGATTGAATGATTGATTTATTTTTGCATATTATTTATTTTTATTTTTATTTTGTGTTCAGGGGGAAAATCAAAGCAGAAACTAATCAGATTGAGAGTGCACCAGGAGACGCATAAGATGCTACACTTTAATACTGAGCCCCAACTTCTGAATATGAATAGAGAATCCTGTTTTGCTGTTGGGATATGGCCATTATTCACTTCATATGAAAAGGACAGACTTAGGAAAAAAAATTAAATTTGGGGAGTAATAAGACCATTCTCTAAAAATTAATGTTCTCTATTTATATGTCTCATATAATACATTATCTATGATATTACAGGCTTAATGGCAGAGTACGAAGGACAAATTTCTCTTCGTCAGGAGCATAACATAGCAGAACCAATCAAACTGAAGCACTCCTGGCCTCACACAACCTACTTGCTACCAAGTATTTGTACTTGCTATTCGAGGACTCAATCCCTCCAAGAAAATAAATGTTCGACTATACTAATATGACAGCATTTGAATTTATGATCATTCCTTATGGTTGTGGCTGTATGCTATACCAATTTTAGAAGATGTAAATAACAGAATAAAGAATTTATCCTCATCTCAGCACACTGAGTTACAGAAAAATAATCGTATGTCATACAGAAAGTATAATTTTAAGGGGATTTATCACCTGTGACTCCAACTGAACCATAACCATATATTTACAAACATTCAAGCTTTACAGTACTTAAAAGCATCATTAGACTTAAACCCAGACCTCAGACTGTGGAAGGTCTACTGTGAAGTTTTAAGAATTTGGGAACTAATGTATACCATTACAAATGACATGTGCATCCAGAAGTCATGAGCTCTGATCTGAAGTCTGCTATTGACATTGGATAAGTCATATAAGCTGGACAGAGATTTGGTGACTTCCTGGGAGTGATATGGCATGTCACTGGCAAACAGAATGCAACCCCAGGAGCCCCAAATCCCACCATTAGACACCTGCAAAACCAAGCTTCCTCTAAAACATTGCAGGTCCTTGAAATAGGACTCCTCATTATTGCTAAGCACTACTTAAATCCCTAGTGACTTTCATCAAGGTTTCCCACATCCCCTCAAAGTACCTGAAAAGGACGGTAAAGCAAACCACCAGAGCCCTGTTTATGACACACGTATCCTAAACTTACATGCACTGCCCGTTGTTCTTTTCACATTCTGGGCTTGCTGCATTAACGATTCCTCTTTCTGAACAGTTGCAGCTCTCGCAGCCAGCAAGAGGGTGGTAGCTGAAGTAATTTTTCTTGCACACTTCACATTTTGGTTTCACAGTTCGTGGAGGGCAAATGCATTTACCAGTCACATCATCACAAAGACGCTGCCCACAGTTGCATACTATGTCAGAGAAAATGTTCTACAAATCAATCACATCTCAACGTACACAGTCAACTTTTACTGAACTTGGATATGAAACAAACACACACAACATTTATGTTTCTCTCTTTCACTAGTTTAAAGCTCAGGGTCATGGAAACCAACTATATGACTGTAACAGTAGTTTTAAAGATGAACTTTAGTGCCTGGCTCTTTTCCGCAGATTGTTTGCTTAACTTCGCTGCAGACATTATTAATGACTTCCCCAAACTGCCAAGGATTAAATGACAAACAGTTTTGGTGTTAAGGGCACCACTTTTACAAGACATTTATAAACATCAAGTGTAATATCTGGGAAAGCAGCTGAGGTCTGGTCTATAAATCTGTTAATGTTTATAAAAATGACATCAGAATATGAGGAATTAGGAATGCTATGTCACTGACTATCTATGGAAAACAGGTATGGGTAAACTGGGATATAACAGGAATAACTTGGAAATGATTTAGCAGTCCATGCAGAAAAAGCCATGTGACTGAGAGTGGCAATATGGATTTTAAGCAGTTTAACTGTAGCCCTGTACACCTGATCAAACAACACATGTGAAGGCACAGTCCATCATGAACTAGGTGTGCTTTAAGGGAATGGAGTTATTTCTGCCTCAAACTGAACGTTACGCTACGCTAAATCTAAGACTGGCTCAACTAGCCTCTCTTAGAATCAAGTCCTATAAGGAAAAGTGACATACAATGCAATAAAATCAGAGAATTGAATTAATCAGAGAATAGGGTCAGGTGATGAGTAAGTCTAAGCTTGTACTTACACTTGCAGAATGGGAATCCATAGTAGCCAGTCTGGCACTTGCTGCACTGACGGCCGATGACATTAGGTCTGCAAATACACTGTCCTCCCACGGGGCTGCAAGTAGGGCTCATAGCACCTCTGCTATGGCAGTTGCATGGCAGGGCTCCATTGTTGTAGAAAGCCACTAGCGATCTTGCAGAGTCCTTACAGAAGGCCAACGACCCTTCTGGGCTATTTAAAATTGAAATATAAATCATGTAAGTACTGGCACTTCGGAATTGTTATGAGCGTGCTTTGCAGTGGTTCAGTAAATTAGGGTTCTGTCTTCAAAAAGTTCTTTAACATAAGGATGGCATCAGTACACATGCAAGAATATACTTATTAAATTAGGGGTGAATGGCTTTGAATATGCAGGTAAGAGATATTTTTTCAAAGAAAGTGCATATTAGTCATATAATTAGTTCAGACATGCCAAGCAAAATACTGAATACCAAAGATGGAAATACCAAAGAGAGAAAGATGACATATATCTACGTCTTTGTACCATGAGCAATAAAGCCCTACCTTTACATTTCGTTTACAATAGAAAGTCATGGAAAAATGACTCACGGAAATTGAGTGAGCCAGCATAAGCCACGAAAAGCATTTTAATGCAGCGCAGTGATTGGGATTTTATACATGTCTTTGATACACAGTAAAAGTAACATGAATTCCTAGCTGGTGTCAATGTTCAGGTTTTTAGAAAGCAGTGCTTACTCAATATAAAAACTGTTTCCTCCACATTGGTTGATAAAATCATATGACTTGTCCATTGTCTTTTTGTCAAGAATTTTGTAACTGTAGGTGTCTGCTGGAACAACTAAGACTTTTTCCTTAAAACAACAAGAAAGCTAAATTGTACATTTCTGAGAAAGGCAAAAGACAGAATCTAAAGCATTTATATATTTAAATGTTGCTTCATTTCGCACTCTGGATTTTCACAAAACCCGTAACATTTTAACTTAAAAAAAAAGGAATATATGCTTATCTTCCCCCCAGAGTTGTGATGCTATAAGCAGTATAAAATAAAAACAGTGTATAGTATCTTAAAGTTTTAAAGTAAAACACAAACAGTGCACAAAATCCTAAAAATCTGAAACACAACATTTAAAGAAATAATCTTTCCTTTTGGCTTTCATCTTTGCATCTATCTCTAAATGAATGGTGAAACTGAGAACAACATTTCCAAGTACATTTCTGTAATAAACGTACCAGAATCAGCACTCTTCCATCAGGTATCACCACTGTAACAGAGATTTCAGGTTCAGAAATGTCAAGCTCAATTTGGTTTTCTGCAATCACCTGATCCCGACAGCCAGAGATATGAGGGCAGAATGAAGCATTGAAGGAACCTAGAAGAAAAAAACATACTGGATTTGTCTAGCAAAGTTTTAGTAGTGGGGGGGCTACAAGGGTGGCTTCTGTGAGAAGCAGCTACAAGCTTCCCCTATGTCCAATGGAGCCAGCCAGCTCCAAGACAAACCCACAGGCCAGTGCCCATCAGCAAAGGTGGTAACATCTTTCTGATAAAGTATTTGAGAAGGGGGAAAACATCGCTTGTACAACAGCAACTGCAGCTGAAGAGAGAAGTGAGAATCTATGGGAGAAACAGCCCTGCAGACACCCAGGTCAGCGAGGAAGAAGGGCAGGAGGTGCTCCAGACACTGGAGCAGAGATTCTCCTGCAACCTGTGGTGCAGACCACGTCAAGTCTCTTTCACCCATGACAGTAATTGGTGAGTAGTCTCTTTCTGTCCTTATGTCCCACAGCCTTTTGTTGTATTTTCTCTCCCATGTCCAGCTGAAGAGGGAAGTGATAGAGCAGTTTTGATGGCCACTTGACATCCAACCAGTGTCAACCCACAGCACCATGTGCCAAAATGCTGAGAAAGGAAAGGTGTTGGATCAAATCCAGATGCTTACCTGACCACACACGTCCCACATCCACATGCACTTGCACAGAGAACAGCGGATGTGCTGGCTGATAAAAATGTACCACAAACACGTATCTGCCCATGCGGGGCACTCTGCCATTCAAGGTAATCTGGTTCTGCAGAAACAAGAACAGCTCTGATAGTGTAGTTGTTTCATTAAATATTCCCGGGTTTATGAGCTGTGCTCTGTGCTGCCTACCTGCAATGAAAGAGGGGAGGCTTAGCATCTCCAAGCAAGTTAAGCATCTTTGAAGAGTATGGCATTCCAACTGTATGCTGCTATCTGTTTTCATGCCAAGCACATCTAATGCTCTTCTGCAGTCTGTGAAACTACTGTGTAGTTTAGAAAGAAGCTAGCATTTTTGTTTCCCTTTCTGTATATTGTCTTTGTGGCTTACTCAGTCTGCTACATTTTGATCATATCACATAATTCAGTTTTGATTCTCTTAAGGTGTTTTGTCTGCTTAGCCTTGTGAAGAACATGCTTTGTGACTTAAGAAATGAAGTTTTCAAAACATGAGATACCTGTAACGGTGTCAAGGTGACTCCATTAACTGAGCCAGAAGGTAAAGGGGCATGCAGTGGATCGTAGAGTATATTTCTCTGTACTTCAGAAATGTTCCCATCCTTCAATGCATTCAAAACCAAAGCTTCTGGTGGAGTTTCATACACTGAGGGTATGCATGTTGTGCTAAACATGGAATTATAGTCATTACTCTAGGACCCAGGAAAATTTCTTAAGCATCACAAAAGGAAAAGAAGTCGACATATTAGACTGTATTACAATTGATAAAGCAATTAGAAACCCCTGTTAATCTTTAGATTCTATGTAAATCATCAGAAAGTAAATTAAAACGAGAGGTATGGATTTAACTTTCAAAAATGAAAATATATATTAACTGATTTTATTCACTCAGAATTTCTATAACCTGAAGAATTTCAATGGAAAGAGTTTGCTAAGGAAGATGAAAACTAAGAGAACCAAGAATGTTAAAAAAACAAAACAAATTTCAGTTAATCCAGTTAGTTACATTCACCAGAATCTGTACTAATACTGAATACTCAGCTCTACAAGTATTTACATAGTTGCATCTTCTAAACACGCACGTTTCCCCACTAAAGTCAATGGGACTACTTCAGTACTTAGAAGTTAAGTATACCCTCAAATATTTGTACAATTGGAGTCAAAATAAAAACCAGTGATCCTTGAAAGCATCCTTATTCATTCAGTACTGTAGATGACTATTTTTCCCTTGGTACATTTGATTCTGAAGAATTTGACTGAGAGAAGTATTTTCCAAGACTGCAGGAGAAAACATCTTTTGGTGGGGAAGAGGGGGTGGTTTCCTGCTAGTACTTATTCACTTCTTGTAAGTACTCAACAGACAATGATTAATTTTTGCTCAAGACAGGCCCAGAACTGGAATGACAAGTATGTTTCAGGGCCAGGACTGAGATATATTTGCCAGGCCTGTGTGGGAAATCACGCATGGCATCCGCTTATAACACTGTTCAACTGAGCCAAGATGCTGCATCTTTTGACTTGATGAATACAAAACACTTTCAGGAAAGCAAAAATGTGACAGCCAGCACAATGTTCCTAATAATAGAATATAGAAGATACAGTAAACTACTGCAAGTATAACAAGAGATTACAAACACAACCCACATCACAAAAGTAAAATGTAAAAATTTCTACATTTGCTTTATTTTAAATGCTGGTTTTTGCCCAGCGTTTCCCCCGTTCAATTCAGAATATAAATGCCCAGGAATGCAAAACACCTTTGGTGCAAGGACAAGTATCCAGGCTTATAAAGCTGCTCTCTGTTGTAACGCTCCAAGCAGGAGAATTAAAGCTGCAATTCAACGCTATGCATGCTTGGAAGCCAAGTACAGTCACATGCTTTTAACTAATTTACTACCCAAATTTTTCTGCTTTCTATTTCAATTCAAGCATTACATTAGAAGCTACTGTCTGGAAAACTATTAGACCTAGTCACCCACTCTTTCTGCCTCTGAAGTCCTGCAAATGACATCTACTTCCCATTGCCAGATCAGTAGGAAGAAAGCTTTAGGAGCAGTATCACAAGGGACATCCTGTGGAGTGCAACAGGAAATTAAATGTGGGTCTCCCTATTTGGAATCTGCAGTAATTATTCCTTTCTGGCCCGAAGAACAAAACATGTGGAAAGGGGAAGAGCTTCCACAGGGCAGACCAAGTGCTCTACAGAACCCAAACCTGACTACTTGGGAAGTGAAAATTCAGGTTCAGATCTTGGCAGCAAGAGAAGAGCCATCAGCTTGAGACAACCAAGCTGTAGATGAACATTCTAATGATGGGGTCCTGTACAAGTATAATGGAAGAGAAGGATCACTTGGCATTGCTGTATGCTGTGAAAACTGAGGGGACACCTACCATATGGGCAGCACAATGAGATGGATAAAGAAACAGCTTGTTTCTGAAGCAGGGTTTACATGTTGATTAGCTTGATGCTGCCAAGTTGAGCTGGTGGACTGGTGCCTGAAGGGGCAGTCATAGGCCCTATCTAATGAAAAATTAAAGCCATTTCAGAACAGCTGGAGCAGTAATGTGCAGAATGAAACTCCAGACAGAGCAGTAAGCATTTCAGGCCACCAAAGTAGCAATATTTCTCCAGCTTGGTCACCTATCAAAATGCACAGTGTATGAAAGTGTATGTATCAGTGTTTTCTAGTGGGTCAGCACTCAGTAGCTCAGATGGGACAGGGAGAGACTATTTTTAACAAAATCCAGCACAAAGCATACTAATACTAACGCTTCAGCGTTTTTACAAATGTAACATTGCAAAAAGTGGCCTACATATAACTTCTGAGTCACTGAGCAAAGGATAATTCAAAAGAATTGAAATTCCATTCCACTGCATTTCAAAGTCATCTTCAGAAAATACAAAGGATAAAACCAAGCACTTTACCTTGCACCATGGGTACCACTGTAAAAAGCTATGCACTGTACTTTAGGAGCCACATATTCTGGAGAAAATTCTTCAGCTGGTACAATACAAACCTTGTGCTGAAAAATAAGGACAAGCACAATTAAATAATAATACAATAAATAAATAACAGGTCCAGGACTGAATGGGAATGATGAAGTCTAATTTTAGCATGAGGAAACCTAAGCCTAAAGCCATGTTCTGTCATAGACTTACTGCAAGTAAATTAATACCTAAGTATATATTTGGCAATGGGAATGACAGAAGACCAGCTTGCAGTGTCAGAAGCTAGGCAAGACGTACAGATGTAGAAGGGAAAAGCCTTCATCATGGTGTGAGAGAATTTTGGATTCCGAGTCCTGAAATGCAGACATGAACACTTGCTCAAAGTCCACAGTCCCTAATCACTAGTCCCTAGTCACTACAGTCCCTAATGAAGAGTCCCTCCCCAGCATCCCTATAGGCCTCCTTCAGATACTGGAAGGATGCTATGAGTTCTCCACACAGCCTTCTCTTCTCCAGGATGAACAGCCCCAACTTTCTCATCCTGTCTTCATACGGGAGGTGCTCCAGTCCCATGA
>JANRGW010035158.1:0-35076 GCA_024733675.1 Psilopsiagon aymara
CTGTGGGAGTTGCATTCTTTCGATTCTCCTTCCCATCCCTCCAGGAGCAGAGGGAAGAAAAAGGGGGAAGTGAGTGACCAAACTGCGTGGCTGATTTACAGCCTAAACCACGACAACTTACAAATGTATATTTGAAATGTGTTGTAAATAACTTCCATGGTAAATGAATTGGATCATCTGAAAATGTTTTAGATGTCTGCTCACCTCTTTCCAGTCACAAAACTCCCCAAACCCATAATCAACAAAATGAATTGGAAACTGCTGTGAATACAAATTCAGGAAATCAAATGAAATTTCACTTTGTTTTGTTTTCTTACCAGGACATAAGGAGCATCATGAAGGGTAGGCAGATAAGAGCAATACACACACAGAGAGAAGCCAGTGCACGCATGTAGAGATGGACAAACTAATTTCCAAGGAAGAGAGGATGAAAACCCAGGCACAGAAATGCTGGTTGTTAAAATAACTGCTTGCTCTTCCTTGGTAAAGCAGTAACAGTTCCCTCCACATAGATTATTTCCTAGATCCTCCTGCAAACTAGGCCACAATTAGTGCACAGTAACAAGTTGTCAGCTGAGGACTGGACTGTTCAAAGCTGCTGCAACAACTGAGACAGAGAATTAGGCTGCCTTTTTCTTTGTATAACTGGGCATTAATACAACTTCTGATGACCGAAACAGTTTCCTTCCTGCAGGTTTAGAAGTATAAAAGGCTCCAATGAGAAGATTAGGATCCCACCTCTCCATTATGCAGGAAGTTAAATTGATCATTATGTATGGAGAGGGAGTATACTGCACACTCTCAGGAATGACTCAATAAAAGCAAAGAGATGAACAACAACTTTAGTTTTAACAGTGTGGTGCAGCAGCTGATTCCAGAAGGAATTTCTCAGTACTTAACTCCTTTCAACTGTACCTCATTTGTGAGTCCACATAAATAGAGTATAATACAGTGAGATTACTGAAACCCAATGTATCTTCTAAGGAGCTGAAGATACAGCATATATCATCCCATTATCACAGAAGAGAGAGAACAAAATGGAAAAACTGCTTTTTTCTCACTATTATGAGTAACCAGACTGGAACATGTTTTAGACAGATATTCTGAATGAGGTGCATTCGAAGAATTTAGTTGAAAAAAGCCAATCAGGAAATCAGTTTAGTGACACTTTGGTGCTGAAATTACTAAAACTTGTCTTTTAAATCTTGCAGGAAATGGTCAATTAAGTTTGCGGTTAAGACACCTACAGATTCAACCTCATTTTAACAAATGTGCACTAGGAAGAAAAGACTACTTGAAACTGTGTATTCTCTAACTGTAGTTATTTCTTATTTCCTCAGTCTTTGCTTCACTAAATGTAGCACTACCAGGATGTCAATCTCCACTGTAAAACCAGGCAAGGAATAGATATCCATATTAATAATCTCATAAATCAACATAAGAAAGGACGAGCTCCATGATGACATGAACTGATCACAAAGCATGCCATTAAGACCAAATAAAACCTCCTCCTGAGCAATCAGTGCTGTGGCTGTTAATAACATTGGCTCCTGACTTGCTCAAGTAGCAGCTCAAGAATTTACAGACTGCTTGACACATGATTTTACAGTGGTATACGAAATGGAAGCTTTTAAGTATAATACGCATTACTAAGGACAGAAACATTTGCGTCTTTAAATAAAAATTAATACCATGACAATACTTTTTCCCTTGAACATGCACATCTTCCAGATACTTGGGAGAAATCATGCCTATTTTTGCAAGGTCATAATTTGATTACCCAAGTTCCAACATCTAAAGAAGCAGAAAGAGAAAATTAATGTAACATCCAACTCCATACAAATTCTGAGCAAGTACTTAAAGACTCTAGTGAACTAAATTCCATGATGCTAAGAAAATACAAACCGCATGATTGCCTATTATTTTCTACTTTGTGCAGGCACATTCACTTGTGCTTATGAAATGTTCTGGACATCTGAAGATCTCCACAGAGATAAATGATGACTACTGGGCTCCCAACAACTTCAGCAGAGGTACTGTTAACATGGAGGTCAATAAATCCTTGACACTTACACATTACTTCCTCTGAATCCACCAGAGTATTAAAATATAATTTACCAGGGGAATGGCAAAGTAACTCCCTTCTACATAGCGCATTTACAGAGAAACTGATAGTACTTACTTCTTTCACCTTGAAGGTGGCCACACCCTGGAGCAAGCTACTCAGATCATGGAACCTACACTTTTGGAGATATTAAAATCTCAACAGGACAAGGCCTTGGGCTACCTGATCTAGCTTTGAAGTTGTCCCTGAGGTTCGGAAGCCCCTTTCAAGTTAAATAATCTGAACCTACGCAAGACTACTTTGCCTCAGCTGAACCACAGGAATATCCAAAAGACAAGGTAGGAATTTGATTTGCTCTACTTCAGGCACTTTCCAAATAGAAGTGAAGCTGAACCAGGGAGTTCCAAATCATCTGAATTGCTATGCAATGGCCATAGGAGAATAGCATCTCAGCTTTATGTTTCATAAAGACAGTAGCCGCTCCACTGATACAAAATCCTTCATTCCCAGCTCATGCTTCAGTACTGATACCAAAATTGCTAGAAGCCAAAAATAGCCAGTATAGTTACCTGCCACATCTGGGTTTTCCTCTGAGGTCTCCCATCTCACTAATGATGAAGCTACTTGGCTTTGCATATGAGATTTAGCAAAGAAACTGCCTGCAGTGATACTGAAGTGGAAAACAGAGCAAATTAAACTGGTTATTTTCCTATTTTATAACCAACTGCAATTACCATACTGGATATATGCCATCCAAAGAAAACACTGAACCACACAAACAGGAACCATTTCATTAGCATGCACAGACTGAACCTTTCCACAGGTGTAATTTAAGGAGCCCTTAAAATACACAATTCTGTCTGCTACCTTGAGTCCTCAATTGCTTCCAACCATAATTCTAGTTTCCCTCTACATGAAATCCTGCAGTTAAATCTACTTTCAGGATGACTGCCCTGATTAATAACTCTATAATGTCTGTACTCTCTGTTGGATAAAGCATTTCTTTGTTCAAAAGTAATCCTTTTCCTCTGAACGCTGGCAATTTCAGTGCTGAGGGAATGAATCATCACCGCTTGGTGCTGCCATCCACACTGCTGGGAAGTGTAGTTATGTGAAGTCATTCTGAGCCATAACTTCTTACCCTCCCCAGTCAACTGTTGATTATGTTCAGTCCAGTGGAAGGACTATACTGATGCAAGTAACTCAATAACTCACAGGTCATCCAACATGTTCATCAAAAAGGCCAGACACTAGATGAATTCTGAATGCCACAATTATTTAAATTCTGACTTCTAACTTTGTGAAATCAGCAGTTTTTTATATTTATATTATTAAATTCTAGATCTAGATTTAGATTATTAACTCCTTCTTGTAGACAAACCAACTCTTACAGCCTTAGTCATTTCATAAGCTTAATCAGCACCTAAAATCTTTCTCATCTGACTTTGAATGATATCTTAACGACTTAATACCAGCTCACACTGAAAATCTGATTAGCAGAGACAGGTGACAATAGCAGTGAATTCTAGCATGTGTGGGACCATTACTATGCTGTTAAAATACAAAAGGAAACTATTACCTCCTACAACTCTTGCTTTTGAATTTGAGGAAAAGCCCATGCAAAGATATTTTATATGGAATACAGTTTGAACACCCATCCATCAGCTACAGTCTGCACCTGGATCAAATGAATGAATCTTTTCACTTCCCCAGTGTATGGCCTAAATCACTATTTCATTACCTTTACAAATGAGTGTATTCTGAACCTTATATATGCACAAACAGTATTCTTCCGAACAAGAAGATCCAATAAGCTTCTACCTACCAAAGAAAAGGCTTAGTATAGCTACATAATGCAAAATATGAATATTGCCTCTTAAAGGAGCCTCGATTTGACTATTAATTTTAAACTGTCACATTACTCTTGAGAAAATAATGCATGTATTGCAGGATATTACTCTGCATTTTGAGGAAGCTCTTCCAGGAGTACTAAAAAGAGGCATTATAGAATTTACATGAGTACTACTTTGCAGGCTATAAAATACTAATGCAGGACTTTTTGTGGAACAACAGGAACTCCTTATAAGGAGTTACAAGTTGAAGAGCATCAGCCTGTCCTTTTCTTGGACGTTGATGACAAACAGCTGTTGATAACACTGGTATTAACAAAACTCTATGAAGGATATCCTTTTGGCCTCTACTCTCACTATTTAATAGCATGCTGCCAAAATAACAGGAAAAAATAGTACCAAGATGTTTACATGGAAGTTTAAAATTGAGTTACTTTGCAACAGTAAATAAGAATGCTTCTTCCCTATTTAATACCAGACAAAAGCAGTGTACAGAGCCATTGTGTGTCATCTGGGATGACAATTTATGACTTACTATGAAAGGGTATCCTCATGTAAAACCAGGATTCTTCACATTTTTATGCTATCTATGTCTGCTAGTTCATGATGCGACCTATATGCTTTATATAACACAAATACTGTCAAATTATAAATATATTTTTCATTGCTATTCCCTCTACATGCATGCTATGCCTCGAGTCATTATGACACTCATTAAAACACAGCAGTACTGTATCCCATCTCAGCATTTAAATGAAGTATGAGGATATATAACAATACAATTAACAGAAGTATTCCCAATGAATGGGCCTTGAAAAACAAAGAGAAGCCTTGATGGGAATGATTCTGCACTTGAGGCCTATACACAGCAATCACTAGGGCTTTTCATGGTTCTTTTTTAAGGAGAATTGACAAGCCTGATGGAAAAGGAAAGAGAGAAACTACAATTTTGAAGCTTCATTTTTATTCAAGACATAGCACAAGGACATCCAGAGGCAGCCCAGGAAACACAAGATACAGTCAGAAATGAAGCCTGATTTAGTAGCTGAATTTATTCTTTCTGCGGTCCTGAGCAGCATCTGACACAAGAGCCTCTCTCCTGACTCATGTCTTTCAGGACACTGCAAACAAAAATAGCATGTTCCTCTGAACAAGAGAGAGCCCCAAAAGACAAAACAGTAAGTTTGTGTCTTATATTAACCCTTGTGTACTTTCCGTTCATGCAGCAAATAACTGCTTATTTATTTACCCTGGACAAGACAAAAGGTCACTCATTATGTGCATAATAAGGTAATCTCAATTGTAGTTACACTGCAGAAAAAAATCCCTTCATTTGAAGGTTAACCAGATTGAAAATAACCCAGTTCTCATTAGCGTGTTGCATTTATTTCAATTAAGTCAATCAACTTAACAAGGATTTAATTAAAAACAAGTTAGCAAGTCAGAAGAAGTATTTGAAATGTAATTAATAAATATCTTAAATAAGCAAGATGTGGCTAAATCAGATGTATTATTATAAATGCACTTGCCAGGAATTTGCTGCTGGTCAGCAACAAAAAGCACTCCACCTCTGGAATGCTGGCACAAAGCTCATCCTGGCAAAGATAAATGAACACAGTACCCAGGAGGCATAATACTGAGCTTTCAAAGAATGAGGTAGAGAGATGAGTACCTATTTCCATTCATTTTACCAGAGGGAGAACCCAAGGTTTGCCCACACTTTCTTGCTCTATTTCACCTGTTGCTGCTACAGTATAAAATAGCTGTACAAGGCAGTTAAAAGAAACAAAGTGCCTTTTCACTGAACTGACATGTTTTGTTAGTTGTGGTTTCCTTCCTCAGCGCACACTCTTCGAGCTGGCACAGTGGGGAGCAAAACACTAACAAACAAAACCAGATAACTGTCAATATGAAGAGACTAGTGTTCATGATAGCCATGCAATCTCCCCAAAAGCATCAGTTCTTCACATCAGACATGTTCCCATTCTGTGCCTTTTTATTGTCTTTTGCACAGTTATGCATCTCCTTCCTGGCTTTGGAGCCTAACAAACCATGCATAAGCTCTGCCGCCCACAGTGTCCTTCAGTGTTTCCCAGGGATCTCTATCCTATGTAATATCATTATATTCTATTTTATTCAAAAAAGAAAAAAGGAAAAAGAAAAAAGGCACCCTCTGCCCCCCAAAACGCCCAACAACCCATAAGCAAGATTCCTGTTCTCCTCAAGCCATCACTGAAAATACTGTATTCTGCTGTCATCAGCGAAGACCAATTTAATTATAAAGGAATAGAGATAAACATATTTTAAGTAAACTTACATTTAGTTAAGGGCATCTATATGCTCAAATGAAAGGTTCTGTCTACCTCCACTGTTTATGACTGACTGCATACATTTTCTTTCACAAATCTGAAACATGGAAACAGAAGCACAAAGATAAAGACAAGAATGTTCAGAAGCATCAGCCCCTTTTGGACAACCAAATTTGAAAAGCCTATGCCTGATCTTTCCGATTACTTCAGATTACTCCACATCTTATTACACTTTTCATCTTCAGACCATAGTTCCTATTAAACTGGCCTCAGCTACAACTATAATTGCTCCAAACTTAAGTAAATCAATCCGTAGTTATGTGAAACCCTCAAAAATAATAGAGTGAGGAGATTTGATTGAGAATTTTTGTATCTGCATGATTTTCACAGCATCACTGAATAATTTTTGGGCAAAGCTGAAGCTAAAACATAATTAGCTATGTTACAAACACAGTCCTCTCAGAACTCTCTACTCACTGAGTTGCCCCCTCTATATACAGTCCTAAAGCAAGTCCACCTCATACACTAAGCTAGCAAACGTTTTGTGGAAAGCAGAGGAAAGAGCCTATTCAACCCATGTAATAACAGGATACATCATAATGTGTATGCAGAGGTGCTAAATTAATTCCGTATGCTTCAAGTATATGCCCAGTATTCCTAACCTGCAAGTACGTGACTATCGGTTTCACAGCTACTTGTCAGAAAGGAAGGGTTATTGACTTGAGTTAAGGAGTCAGAGGCTAGAGAAAGACACTGAAGAGGCACTCTGTAGTCCTGTTCTTATCAGCTTTTTTTTTTTTACCACTTTATTGCCTCTGCAGCTTGTGCACCCCCACCCCACCAGCTATAACTCTACCCAGCTCCTTCCATTTCTTCATCAACTTCTCTCAAGGTTTAGTGAAAGAAATTAATCATTTTTTTTTAGAAAATAGTGGATGGGAAGTGTTGAGAGCTTTAAACTTTTCAAATTACTCACTTCAAGCAGCTGATCTGAAGCAGAGAAAGCAAGAATAGGATTCTTTTGATACTGATATTGCACAATCCCAGTGACAATCGGTGGCACACAAGACCTCTCTACAGCTAATACCACCAAACTGTTTCTTATCCCTTTTCATCCAAATTATTTTGGAACCAAGCTGTCATAAATCAGCAACTGCAACTTATGCTCTAAGCCTTCCTATTTCAGCTTTACTGAAAATACTCTGGTGGAAGTACTTTGAAAAAGATTAAATGTATGGATTAAAAAAAACCACCACTCAAGTTACGGATGGTGATCCTCTAGACTGAATAATATAAAATGTGACTCTTGGTATCAGTCTGCACCCAAACCATCAAACTGTGCAGTGAAGTTTTCAAGGACTTAGGCAGCACACTGACAGGAAAGTGTATCTTAGTATAAATTTCTCCATTGTAACAGTGGTTCCCAGAAGAAAACATTTTCTGTTTTGTGAACTGGATATATTTTGTCAGGTCTACCCATAAGTCCACATGCCTAAGAAACTTGGGAGCTTATCACAGACAGGTAAGAAAACAACTGTACATGCTCTTTGTCAAAAATACTGGCAAATAAAGCACAGACTTCTTCACATCCACTCAGCTACCTTGGCTTCTCTGTTCCTCCTTCTGCCCCATCACAGCAGAACAAAACAAAACAAATGGAGGATCCAATACCACTGCACTATACAGAGGGAAATCTGCTATTCCTGAGAAGAGAAACAGAATACTGAATGCCTTCTGTTACTTCCCCAAACTTAAATCATCTGGATATAGCTGGTATTTTTGTTTGATTTCTTCCATGCCTCATAGCAGAAAGCAACATGTTGCCATGGCTAAGTCACAAAGCAATCAAGGATGTCTGGATGCAATACAGAAATGTGATTATTTTTCCTCTTACCTCTTTGGCTCAATTTATTGCTGCCCGTCCTATTTTGCTTTACAAAGAAACACTGGAAAAAAACCAGCCTTATTCTCTACCTGAGATAGCATGCATCAGTTTGTGAACTAGTTTCCTTCTCATCTCAGATAATTCTCGAACCCACAGTGCAATACAGAGTAGTTCTAATACAACTATGCACAGTGAACAATGCAGTATTTTTAACCTAGTTACCCATGACAGGCACCAAATTTCTACAAGAATATAATTTGAGATTTAAGCTGCCTTTTTTGTCTTCTCTCAGATCCTATGCTGATGTCATCCCTTCTCGTATTCTGAGGCAACTTAGCAAAGAAATGGTAAATACAAGCAGCAGGAAGAGAATGTGTATTTTGGCAAATTGAACCCATTTGCTTTTAGTCTTCCCCTTACTCCCAACTGTAAAATATAGTTAAAACAGATGATACAGAAGAATGTCTCATTTAGAGGTAATTTTGCCTCTCATTTAGAGGTAATTAAAGATAACCTTAGTCTCATGTTATTGAAAGTCCTCAACATCCACATCCCCAACATCCATGGAAGCTTCCTGAAGTGCAGTGTATTTTTAGCTGACCTAATATTCTGCTCATTCTGCTGAAGAAAAATAGTGGAGTTTGTTTTAAGGATATTCTTACATCTTTCCCCTAAATCTGCAGGTCATCAGTATCTGTGTAAAAAAGGCACAAATACCAGGTCAAACTGTTTCAGTAAAATGTCATCAAGCAATAGAGAGTGTTTTAGTACAGGGTGGAAATCCTCTTAGGAACCCTTTAAAAATTAGTCAAACCAGAAGTTAAGAAGAGGCATTTTTCTGCAAAAGAATGAGAAACAAAATCATAGAAGGGATACTACGACATCTGGCTGTCTCTTCTGTTCTGATGAAGGAAACATATATAGATCATCTTGGAAAATGTTGGGGTTTTTTTCTAATCTGATGTTTAAAATCTTCAGTGAGGAAGAATACAAATTTAGCCTGCCCTCCTTCTGAAAACACCTTGCACAATGACAGATATTAACTTCACTCCCCACTTAAATACTTATTAAAAATTGAATTTAAAAATAAAAAATTTCCCATAGATGTATTTCTAGAACTCTAACATGTCTGCTACCCAAACACTTTCTTCAACCACTGCTTTAAGTGCAGTGTATACAGCTAGATGCAGCAGAACATCAGATCTGAGTGACATTTATTTAGTTGTGTAGACCAATTATCTCTCAACGTTTCATAGAAGAGTAACACTGTCCTTTTCTGTAACTGCACCACATTGCCAACTTTCCATTCAGCTTTAGGTCCAAACAAACAGACCCTGTTATTCCAGCTGCATAGCTAGTCATTCTCCATGATGAATTTGCGACTCTCATGTTTCCTGAGAGCAGAACTTCACTCTTACATTAAATCTGGACTAAATTTAATCTTGCTGCCATTACAACAGGCATACCAACTTCTTCACCAAGAAACACCTCCCAGCTACCTCATCGATGGTTTGTGGAGCCTCTGAGAGAGGCTGCCCTCTGCGTTTCCCACAGATGGCTATGGAGCACTGAAGTCTCTGTGCCTGAAAGATTGTGGAAATATTTTTAACTACCATATCAAATAAATCACCTTAGCTGACCAAACACAGTACTTTTCCATATCTATCTTTAGCTATTGAAGCTAACCAAACATGAACAAAAAAAATATATCACCTTAAAGGGAGATAGTAAGAGTCGCACACTGAATGAGAAGATTGTGTCTTCTAAGCAAAAGTTCTTTCCAGGGTTTCCCCAGAAGTGTGAATATTCACAAATGGCTGTATAGGCACTAGATGTTTGGACCCCAAGCATCACTAGACACAAAGATTAACAAAAATTTACAAATACTTTCAGTTTCAGGAGAATGTGTGGATAAAAAAAGCCCAAATCACCAAAGTAATTTGAAATAAAACTGCTACTCAACAGGAAAGAAAAACATATTCATCAATCATTTCCTCACTACTTCTCATTTTCACTTAGACTCAAAATGAGAAGGATGCCACTGACAAGTACACCATAACCATCTATTATATCTGACACTGAGCTCATTTACTGTATATTAAAGAGAACTGTTCTGGCACTTGTATACAGTGGTGTCAACCCTAATTGTTAAGATGTGCTGAACAGCTCTTCTAAACATAGCAACAATTTACATTTTAAAAACAAATCAAAGACACAAACAGGTGGAAGCACTCCATTGTGCCATATGCAACCCTTGTTCCTACAGCTGCAAGCCAGGACAAGTGCACATCCACGAAAATATCAGCTTAGGAGTAAAAGGAAGGAAGTGCTAAATCCTCACAGGCCAGAAAAAAAGCAGTATCACAGGCTTTATGTCAAAACAGTGAAACAACATGCTCGGAAATTAAAGGATTTTATTCACTAAAAAAATGGCATGTACAAATAAGCCACGGCTACTACATGATTTCCTAATAGACAAACTAGGAAGACACAGTCTAGGGCAAACCACACCAAAATAGGCTTACAGCTATGGATAACAACATCTCATCACTGACAAATGCAAGGATTACTTGGGTGAAATCCACAAGAGCTGATGTTCAGTATGGTGTTATTTATTATTTTTACCGGTGAGTTCGATGATGGAACAGGTGCTATGTTTTATTAAATTCAGAGATCACAATAAGCTGGGAAGGATTACAAGCATTTTGAAGGCTGTGATTATAATTCAAAAGGCACTCGAGAAAACAAAGAAACTGTCCAAAAGCTGAAGCTCTCTCACAAATGTGTACAAGAAGCTGCAGTAATACAGGAGCGTTCATATACACAAATTCAGGACAGAAAAGGTTTGACTGCCAGAGATTCCATAAAACGGAACCTAATGGCGACAATTTATCACAAATGTGTCAGCTATGGTCATACCCTTAAATAATAAAAATCCAATCAGTCATCCCACTGGGATGCATGATCAGTTTTCTGTGGATGCGACATGAAGTAACTTTCCGTTCTGAGATCTTGAGAAACACTAGCAGTCTCTCCCTGGAAACTTCAGTGGGAAATCCTGTAAGGCAGCAGCTGTGGTGGCCTTGGTCAGACAGTAAAGAAAGCTGCTTGGATTCGATCAAAAGCTTCAGTTGATCAAACTTGATTTGCCTGCGGATGAGGTAATTCTTGCAACTGTTGGTAAGATTCCTGTTAAACACAGCTAAACAGTAAAACTGGGGAAGATATATCTGGAAAGCATAAATAACTAACTTGCCCACTCTCTTGGACTGGGTAAGTCACCCTACAGGAATGCTGTAGCTTATACCCTTGATGCAAAAAAGTCTGGGCTAAAAAAATAAAGAGAAAGGGTGATACATTCGTTCTTAAAAAAAAAAAAAAAAGCCACAAAGTGGGAAAAAAGGTGGATTGACCAAAATCGCTGTATCCTTGTATCCTTTCTAAAAGAACTGAAATGCTATAGGGGTTGCAAAGAAATGTGTCTAGGGAGGAGGGAACAACAAGAGTGGAAATGAACAGATGGGAGATAAACGGGATATGGCAGACTGGCTGACAGAGCAAAGCAGCAGAGTGAGCCAGAACAACTGGTAGAGAAGGCAGCTAGTGGGAGCAGTCGGCAATGGGCCCAGCAGGCAGGGAATGGCTGGAGGTGAGTAGTGTAAACATCAAGGTCAAAAGCTTTGCTTCAGTGAGGGGTCCCAATGCAACCAATAAACAACAGTGGGCTAAGTAATGTGTTTCAGCAGCAAGGTAAGACCTGCCCCTAGACGGACTCTTCTTACTGGGGTTTGTTCACATTGTTTTTTCCCCACTGACTCTGGTGGCTACAGTTCAGCACTGGGGTCATCAGCTGTAACACCTCTCTGATCATGCTGCACTGAAGTCAAGCCCACGGTACATATGGAACATACGGCTGGTTTGTGCACAAGTGCTGCACCTCAGATGCCCAGAATGATCCATTCAGGCAAGGAACAGTGTGAAAAAGCAGGTGATCTCTCTCATGCTGGACTTCTGAGGTTAGGCACATGGAACGAAGAGGAGGTTTACAGGTGTGCCAGGATAAATCAGATACGGTCTATTTCATGCTTCTGAGAATGGAACACTTTCTCAGCAGTCTTGTCAACATTTCATGGTCAAAGAAAAGCAGCACTAAAGAATGATGTAATTCAAATGTGACTCAAGACTGAATGCATGAATGCTTGTGATGTTCTAGTGCAGGCTCAGACTGGAACAGGTTTGTAGTTTTGAGTTTTGCAATGCAGTCTTATTCATCATTATAACATAATACAGTCTCTATGAATGTGATTATATTCAGCTCACATAAACTGAATTTGACCATACAGCTGAATGAACACTTTCATACTGACATCATATTATAACTTATTGGCAATTCCTATTGGCATGTTAAGTGTCATGACTAATATCTGCCTCAAAATATTTGTTTTCTCTGATTCTTCTCCAAAGGGAGAATTCTGCATGTAGAGTATCATTTGCTTTGGCAAGTAATAGCATTGGGAATTTCTGGTTTTAATTTACTGCTCTTTTGAAGACAGGTCCTCCTTCTGCTTGGAGAAAAAAGTGATGAGGCTTACATTGCTCATTTGAAACACAAAGAAAACTTCATAAAAAAAAAGCATATATAAAAGTTTTTTCTCCTTCATGGACAAGGCTTTGTTTATTCTGTTTGTTTAATTGGAGGGGAATGGGGACAAGAAGAAGGGAAAAGAAGAAAGCATAGGTTTACTCTGTAGAAAAAGTTCACAAATTAAAAAGAGGTTCAGACACTTGATTAGCAGAAAGTAGAATTAAGCAGGAAGCTATACTTCCAGATGTCACAGCTAGAAGCACCTGGCTGGCATCTCTAAATCATCTAATTACTATCTGGAGAAATGATAGCACAAGGACATCCTTGATGTATTCTTGAAAGCTGTTAGCAGAGATTTCTATGCCATCTGCACATCAATAGCAGGAAGTTTTGTTTGTTGTTTTAAGAAAATGGAACAGCATAGACTGTCCAAGATTTTAAATCTATTTTTATGGAATTAAGAAAAAGGGGATAGTAGGTACAAGACCCCTAAAATAAGGAATTTGGTTTTAAATAGAAGCATATCATCTGCATCACATTTAGACCTGCAGGGATAGACTTAAATGTGCAATTCACAGAATCATAAAATGGTTTTGGGTTGGAAAGGACCTTAAGTTCATTTAGTTCCAAACCCCTGCCACGAGAATGGTATCTAACTGCCCGGTAAAACTATCCCTACATAAATCACAATATTTTTTATTAAGCAAAAAGCCCTCCAAATCCAAGCCTCCCAACATGGCTACATTTTCCAAATTAGTCCATGATTTCGGTTTACTTTTCTGTAGGTCGTGAAGTGTAAGTTGTTTCTTTTCCACAAAATAAAATCTTAAAAAATAAATAAAGTCCTTCCTTCCAGAAACTGAGCGTACGCGTATGAGTGGGCAGTTCTCACCACTGAAGAGGGTAGGTTTCTCAGAACAGAACCTGTAGAAGTTCCTTGAAATAAGTGAAGGAGAGAATCACAATATGAGGATGCTCAAAGCAAAAAAAGGCCTAGGCTTCTGTTTCTGTAGCTATTTGCAGATGAATCTTCTGAAGTAAGGAGAGGAGACAACCTTAAATTTACACGCATATATTGCATGTAACTAAGTTATAAACAATTGGGAAAAAAAAAACCCAGTATTTCCCCTACAAGTATAATGGGAAACTGTACTTAAAGTCTATTTATTTTTTTTTAATTAAAAGGTCTAAACATTTTCTCTGGAGAGTCAGAAAGAGATAAAAGCCTTTTGAAATGAGATGGAGTACAAAAGTCACATACTTGGATCCCTTTCTGAAGTCTAAAATTTCTGATGGGCTTTCTTGCATACTTCAACACTTGAGTGTACACGCTTGAATGTTATGGCTATTTACATTTCTGTTTGCTTCTTGTTATCCTTATACAAGTATGGAAGTACATAATCATTGAATAGGAAAATAATAAAACCGCTTTTGCTTAAAGTTTGCTAACTACAAGGGAACTGCACAGTGATGTTTGCAATTTTTGCAAGACTTTCTTTTAATGGAAGAAAATACGGATCCAGCAGATTTAAAGCATTCAATGAAAAACGAATGAATTTTGTTGAATGTAGATGCAAAATCAACTATTTCTAGAAAAGTTCAAAAGCATCGAAGAAAACAACAGAGACTTTGTTGTTTTGACTTAGTACTACTGTAAGGTTGAGTCAAGAATGTTTAAGGTAAATCCTGTCTTTTTATCTGCTTCATGTGGCATACCAATACCCATAATCATTAGTACCAGGGCAACAGAAAAAAACAGAAAAGGCCTAATTTCCACTAACCCTCAAAACAAAAATATGTGTTAACAATTTATTAATTCTGATTCCTATGACAAATACATGGCATAAATTATCAAATTTGTAGTGACAGGACAAGAAGTAATGGGTTCAAACTTAGACAGGGGAAGTTCAGATTAGATATAAGGAGAAAGTTCTTTAATGTGAGGGTTGTGAGGCACTGGAACACATTGCCCAGAGAAGTGACAAATGCTCCATCCCTGGCAGTATTCAAGGCCAGGTTGTACAAAGCCTTGGACGGCATGGTCAACAGTGAAGCGTCCCTGCCCATGGCAGGGGGATCGGAACCAGACGATCTTAAGGTCCTTTACAACCCTAACTACTCTATGATTCTATGAAATTTTTCTCAGTTTTACTGATACTTTGTTCATTAAGATGAAACGGGCTAGCCATCACTAAAAAAATACATTTGGTAAAGCTGCAGAAACAAAAAAAGAGGAGTCAACAATTGAACCAAATGCCAGAGTACATGCCATTGCTTCCTTTTCTTCCATGATAACACACTCAGGTGGATATGACCTTAAAACAATCCAACTTTTTTAAAGCATTTCATTTTTCTATTGTCAAAGACAACACCAAATGTCATCCTAAATTCACATAATGTCACAGTAAGTTTACCTTTGTTTTTACCTGTCTATTGTCATATGTGAATAAGCTTTAAAAGATGATTTTGGAGAGAATGCACTCCCATTAAAGGAATAGGATGGAAACAAAGAATGGAACAGAATGCTTGGGTTATGGTCCCACACTGGAGACGGGTTATTGAACACTGAAGAAAATATATGAAACATAAATGCTTTTCCCACTGCTGACCATAATATTAATTCACAGGAGTAATCTCAGGTACTTCAACACTAGAACTGAACCCTAACAACAAACTGAACTGGTAAAGCATGTTTCATATTTGAAGCTTTTAATTACAAGTACTTGTTCAGTCTTGTTAATTATATTCCGCCCTCTCCTTCAAAAGACAGGAAAAAAGGGAAAAAAAGGAAAAGAAAAAAGGCAGCAGGGACCAAAAGCAGAAGCAGAACCACAGTGTTCCAAATTCTTATGCTGACACATTTTTTCACAATTCATTTTTAATCAATAAGATCTGCACATTCCTTCTGAACTTCCAGCCATATGTAAAGCAAATTATGGGGGTCAGCAAAAGAAACGTAGGATATGATTTTTCAAAACCATCACAGTCATATGCTTAGCTGTATGTGTTAACAGCCTGAGAGATGATAGAAAATTACTTTGCAGTAAAACCTTCTAGATAATGCCATGAGTAACTACATTAATTTAAAACTACTATTCCAGTCCCTGCTGATTGTACCTGCTGGAGTACACAGGATTATATGGACCTCAAGGTTCTGTTTCTCCTTCAAAGTATCCTCATCTCTAAGCGTCTGAAAAAAACTATAAGGAGGCTGAATAGAAGCACTGAAGTCAACACTGCAGTTGAAAGCTGCCCCTCAAAACTTCAAAGGCAAAACCTTCTAACTTGCCATACCACAGAGAGGACAAACTACCAAACCATAATTGGTAGCTTCTTACAAGACCATGACCAAAACACAGCAGCATTCAAGACTTTCTCCACAAAGAAGCATGTCTTTATCAGCACCTCACAGCCACCAATCCACTAGGAAAAAAAGCTCATTTAAAAATGCATTAATACTAAAACAAGAATTAAATCTGCAGCATCTGTGATAGTTGTAACTTTACCCATATTGAAGCAGGTACCAGAAAGAAGGTACTGCAAAAGTCCAGGTGAATCAAGTGTCATTACCTTATTCACAGAAACTCTTACTGACAGTTCAGCTACAATCATCATGGTGAAGTAAACCTACCTACAAAACCCCTCACAGTTTGATCATTGCAAAATTACTCTTACTGAGTAACTCACAAATTCTGCATTTATGCCAATGGACTGAAAAATATCTCAGGTCTCCTGATGAGATTACACTATCCACGCTTCTAAGGAACATAAGGATTGTTCCAGTGGCAACTGTAATTCAGCTCTGTATTTTTCCTAAATAAATACCAAGAAATGTAGAATTCATCAATATAAATATGTTGAAGTGGTTCTGCAAAGGTACATCAGGCTTCTGGGGAAATCTTTTCCCCCCACAGTGCCTTGCCATTGCAAGTTTCCATTCTTCTGCATTATTGACCCCCTCTCTTCCATGCATGTCCGTGGCAGAGATTTTGGCTGTGTGGCTGTGAATTCTGAATCCACTGCAGATTGTGCTTCGAAGCAGCTATGTACTCTTCCTCAACCTCCTCACTACCTCCTGCAGCTCAGCACCTTCTGCAGGATGTTCTCCACCTGGGCACACCTTTTGCAGGCAGGTCTGCTGCCCATTCTGCAGTCTGAGGTCTGTGGTGCAGCTTCTCTCTCTAGAAGATCCATCTGGATGGAGGCATCAGCCACTGATGGGGTAGACTGTGCAGACCCCACTGCTGAAGCTGCAGCCTTTGCTCTCAGATGAGTGCCCACCATTCTGCCCTGAGGGTCAGGTAGGGTAAGTGCCCTTGACCTGCGCAGATGACCACAAAATGGTGCCTGGGTGATGGATTATGTGGACTTCAAGTTTTTCCACTCAGCCTTGGAACAGTATATTTCCTGAAACACCTGGACCTCACAATTAAATACACTTCAGTGATTAAGATGTTTCAAGCACTGCATTATGAAAACACTTAATAAATTGAGCTGATTATCAAATTGTTAAAAAAGCTTCTGTTCAGACACATCTCTGGAACAGCAGTGACAAAATGGGGAAAGAAAATTACACTGGACTTTAATGACATTTTAGGACAATCTAATATTAAAATGGTTCAGCTGAGGCTCCACTGACCCTGGCAGTATAACCATTATAGACTTTGATATGCTATTCACAACTCGCCCATTACCATTTACAATAACATAAACTCTCAGTTAGGAAATCATTCCTTTTAATTAAATTGAGGTTAGTATTATTTTAGTTAAGAGACATAAAACTGTAATAGTTCAGATAATTTTCTGTCCTAGCTCAGATTTCAGTCAAAGCAATGTATGCTTTTCAGTTTGGTTTTTTTTGTGGGTTTTTTGTTTGCTTGGGTTTGTTTTGGTTTTGTTTTTTTTTTGGGGGGGGTGTTCTTTTTTTCTTTTGCAAGAGACAGATACAGTTTATTAAAAATGAAGGCTTTGTGTACCAAGTCACAAAACCACAAAAGATCACACACAAAAAGAAAATAGATCATATTGCTGACTGCAAGAAAAAGAGATAGTACCTGCATAATACTCTGGCAACACAAAGATGTAATTGAACTTTGCCACAGAGCATTTACTAAACCAAAGAACAGCAAGCTCATGTTCATCATCCTAAAGGAGGTACAGCGTTAAACCTGTGACACCAACATTTCACGACATCAAATCTGCAGGACCCTGTTCTCATTTATATAGGGCTTTCCTTGCATGTGACCACAGTCAGTGCACATATGTACTGAATTTCTTTACTGCTAGAAAAAAAATGTGAATGTATATTAATGCAAATGAGACTCCATCACACAAATAAAAACCTGTCTGCTTTCATGTTGGGACTACCCTGAATAAATTAGAGTTAGTATCACATGAACATGTTTAATTTTGCTATAAAACTATTTACCACTGGGGGCGTGGGAGTGCCCGTGTTACATTTTGCTTTTAACAGCGCTTAAGGAAAAGGCTGAGATACTTAATGCCTTCTTTGCCTCAGTCTTTAATGGTAAGCCCAGTTCTTGAGGTGCCCAGCACCCTGAGCTTGAAGACAGGGAGCTGAATGAAGCCTTCACAATCCAGGGGGAAATGGTCAGTGACATGCTGCACTCGGAAACACACAGCTCTATGGCGCCGGATGGGATCCACCCAAGCGTACTGAGGGAGCTTGCGGAAGAGCTCACCAAGCCACTTACAGTCATTTCTCAGCTGTCCTGGCTAACCAGGGAGGTCCCCATTGACTGGAGGTGAGCAAATGCATCACCCATCTACAAGAAGGACTGGAAGGAGGATCTGAGAAACTACAGGCCTGTCAGTCTGACCTCAGTGCTGGGGAAGGTTATGGAGCACACCATTTTGAGTGCCATCATGAGGCACATAGAGGGCAACCAGGCAATCAGGCCCAGTCAGTATGAGTTTATGAAAGGCAGGTCATGCTTGACTAACCTGATCTCTCTCTATGACAAGGCGACCCCCTTAGCAGATAAGAGAAGGGCTGTGGTGGGCAACACCAAGTTGGGTGGGAGTGTTGATCTGCATAAGGGTAGGAAGGATCGGCTCTACAGAGGGATCTGGACAGGCTGGATCGATGGGCAAAGGCCAATTGTATGAGGCTCAACAAGGTACAGTGCCATATCCTGCACTTCAGTCATAACAACCCTACGCAACACTACAGGCTTGAGGAAGAGCAGCTGAAAAGCTGCCTGGCAGAAAAGAACCTGGGGGTGCTGATCATCAGCCAGCTGAATATGAGCCAACAGTGTGCCCAGGTGGCTAAGAAACAGTGTGACCACCAGGACTAAGTGATCATCCATCCCTCTATATTTGTCAGTAGTAAGGCTACACCTTGAATACTGTATTCTGTTTCGGAGCCCTCACTACAAGAGATACTGAGGTGCTGGAGTGTGTCAAAGAAGGGCAACAAAGGTGGTGAAGAATCAAGACCACAAGTCTTATGAGATGCAACTGGGGGAACTGGGTTTGTTTAGTCTGGAGAACAGAAGGCTCAGGGATAACCTTATCACTCTCTACAAGCACAGGAACAGGCAGCCCAGGGAAGTTGTTCACTCACCATCCCTGGAGGTATTTAAAAGTTGTGTGGATGTGGTGCTTAGGAGCATGGTTTAGTTGTGGACTTGGCAGTGCTGGGTTAACGGTTGGACTTGATGACCTTAAGGACTTTTTTAACCTAAACAATTCTATGATTCTATTCCAAGAACATGGGTAATTACTTTTTTCAGATGACTCAGCATAGGTATAGCACCAGAGGGACCAGCTGTGCACACTTTCACACTCTGGCGTTTCCAAAGTAAACAAATACTAAAGAACAGATTGTTTTGATGAAACTAGGCTAAAGATCTCCACCAGAATAGTTCCCATATTATACTCCAAAATCAATAATTGCCCAATTGTGGCAAGAGAGATCCAGAAACTTCTTTAAAAAGTAGAACTGACATAAAGGAATGATGATGATTTTGGTTTGGCATACACTCAGTAAGGATGGTTTTATCACATTAGAATGGATCTTACATACCATTTGCTTCAGTTTCTAGTACCTTATCAAACAGTCTCTGAAAAATCACCTAGTGAAATTACCCCTTCTGAAAGAGGCACTACCTGCCCCGCGAATGCAACTATACTAAAAAGCCCGTATCGCAATTCAATTTGGGCAAAGCTACACAAGTGAAAATGAAAGACAAGTCCAAAGCTACATACCAGAGAGTGGGGCAGAATTAAAATGTGATTACAAGATCTGAACTCCCACATATACTATATTATGTTTTCTTTCAGACCACACTGAGAATGCTCACCTCCACCCACTGCTTAAGATATCAAAAAACGTACCTCCACCCACTGCTTAGGATGTCAAAAAACATATTTGCTTAACAAATTTTTGGAGCCAGTCTCTTCACTCTACACAGCTAAATAATTCGCTCTTTTTTAAAATACAATTCACAAAGAAATAACTGTGGATGGATATTGCAGAGTTGTTTTTTTTTTTTTTTTTTTTTGGGGGGGGGTAGTTTGTTGGGATGGTTTTGTTTGGTTTTTTTTAGGAAATGGCATTTTTCTCTAAGCATAATCCCAAATTTTGGTCTTGAATGGGTGAACATAGAGATTGAAAGTACAATAGGAAAAAAAGCCTTTCGAATAAAGCTCACCTTTCAAAAATATTTTAAAATACTATTTTTATACAGTTGATTTTAACAATACAAAAACCTCTACATGATTCAAAAGTAGCTTTGAAGACAGCACATTTATAACAATGTTTTATTCATATATTTCTTTTGTAGCTCTGCCACTAAGAATCGAATCAGCTACCTACAACTTAATTCTTCCACTGCTAGTTGTGCAATGAAAAAGATACTACTGCTTTCTGACTGCAGTAGAACAAAATGAAATGTATTACTTGTCTGGTTTACTATGACTAACAAATGCAGTGAGTGTAAGATATGACATGCATGGCTACTTTTCACCAGAAATGTCATACATTAGGAGAACTTTTTTGTTACACATATACCAAAGATTTCTGTGTTTTTTTAAAACTGCATGCATATCTGTGGATCCAAGATGCTAAAGTATGTTCTGAGTTCCTTTATACACAGTTACAACAGATATTTTGTGACAAGTTCAGTTAAAGAACATATTGTGAACCTGAAAATTTGTTTTGGGGCTTACTGTTTTGAGGGAGGGGTTTGTTTGGTTTTTTGGGGGCTTTTTTGTTGTTTGCTTTGTTGGTTTTTTTTTTATGATATTGTCATAAAAAAGTCACACCTCTGTGTCTAGTCTTCCTTTTGTTGTCATGTGAAAATTATTTTAGAGAGGCATATAAGGGGAATTTTTTCTATATATATATATAAAAGGAAAGGAAAAATCAAATGTTAAATTTCTCCTCAGATTAAATGAAGACTGCAGTTAAAAGCATTTTTAGCTTTTTGGCAAAGCAGCTTGCCATGGCTGTGGATGACGACAATCCAGTGTAACATGGAAAACTAGAGCATGATACTAAATACTTCATTGATAGGGTTTGCAAGGTCCTAAACTATCTTCAAAGAAAACTCCAAATTTCCTTTGCACTAAAAAAAAGAAGAAAAGTGAATGACCAACTAGGAAAATATGCAGTGATAATACTCAGTACCAGAAACATGGAAAAATATGACACTAATGCCATCTTCATGAGAACATAAAACTCCCAAACTTCACATCCTGCCACTCAAAGCAGGACATAAAATGATCTGTAACACAGCTTAGCTCCCTCTGCAGCCCCTATATAAAAGTGGCAAATCCCTTACCTCAATACTCAAAGCTTATAAAAATATTTCAAAGAATGTGCAAATTACAGACTCCCAAAGACCTACAGTCTCAGATCTTGAGAGGAGAAAAAAAAACAAACAACGGAAGATGGATTTTATTAATTACCCTGGAAGCATCAGTGTCATGTCTAATCTGGTACCATTAATGTCTTGGCATGTTTGCTCTCAATTTCGAAGGAGCCTGGCATACATTAAAAAGAAGGAGTAAAAATAGTTTTCTATCTGAGGTACTGAGTACAAAATCTGTGGCTATGGAGGCATAATGGGAATCCTCAATTTCCATAAGAGTAATATGAATTTAAGATCCCTTAGAAGCAGAAAAAATTACCACTCTTAACTCGTGCCGGTGGTGCTCAGGTTCTCATGTGATACAAGGAGAGGGATTCTCCAGGTGGCTAAAAGCAATTTTGAAATTTTTTGGCACTACTGTACATGAAAAGAGGCAAAGACAAAAGCATCACAGATGTAGCCAGAAAAGGCAACAGAAAACAATGAAATATCAGAGGAACACTTGTAATACAAGTATAGAAGAAACCTCAGAATGCATCTCAAGCATAATCTTGGCACTAAGGGGAATTTTGAGAAAAAGAATAAAGAGAATGCTGCTGTTATAATTCCTATTCTTTTTTTTATTTAGGAAGATAAAATTTTATGAGGATTTGTTTTGCAAACAAATAACGATACATTGAATGTTACAGGCAATTATTTCATCAGTTTTTCCCCAACAGAACAACCTATAAGATTTTGAATACTAACCACTTAATTTGAAAGAGAGTATGCTACATATTCCCTTTTTTGTATGACTAGACTATAGCCATACAAAACACTGATCCTAGGTAGGGTTCTGATATCACAGAGGTCCAGAGAAAGTAGGACCCTTAAACCACTCCTCAGTATCCAAACCAGTATTTGAAACAGGTAGGTATAGCACTGTCAAAACTGCTCCTCAAGAATGCCACTACTTTTCCATTGTGGGCACTGCAAAATGATGCTCAAACCTCCTTTGGAAGCAACTGCTGAAAGAGAATTACATAGTCTATCTTCTTGGCCAGTTGTCTGTGGGTTTACTGTGGATGCATCTAATGCCATAGGCTTTGGCAGCTGGCAGTATGCAGTGTAAAACATCATTCAGCTTCACTGTCACAATCACTGTGCTTCACAGAGCAGAAAATCAAGTTTGACAGACTTGAAGAAGGTTCTTGTAATTTATTATAATTTACCTAAATCATTACATACATAGCTTTAAAAATCTCATCTGTGGCTTCCAAAGAACTGTGACTAAGTGCAGTTATTTTATAACATAATATGAAAAAGAAAAACCGAGTTATGATTTTAGATCAAATACTTATTTTCATTTCTGTGGACAGAAGCATTGTCATAATTTCTGTCTTTAAACATTCTATCTTTAATTTTCAGAACTTAATTTCTGTATCATCTAGCCTTAGTATGACTAGTAGTCTTCCATACTATAACTGTCTAAGAATTTTGCACTGGAACTCCTTTTATTGGAAATAGCTGATTTTTAGGTGAATTTTTAGTATAACTTATCTGCCAGGTTTCATGAACTTGCTATAAAATTAAAGTAGCAGTCTACTGTATTCTGGTTGGTACATGCTGCTTTCAGGGCACCACATTTGCTCTTTTGGGGACAGATAACTGAGAAGCCAAGCCTCTTCACCACCTTGGGGCTGAAAACTGTCCTAAATCTAGACAATCCAGAACTTTCTGCCATGGAAAGCACTGTCCTTCCAGGGTTCCCAGGGATGCTGCAGAGCCCACTACCTAGGAAAGCTTTCTTTGAGGTTTTGGCTCTAACATACTTGACAATTCATTGTCAAATATTGTCATATTCTGTTGTCAAATTTCTGTTTCACTTTCTGTTTCACTTCACAACCCTTGGCCTCTCAGCATCCACACTGCATACATACTCATTTGCACACAGATTCCTACTTTAAGCTATCCAAGCAGTTCCCTTGCTGAATGAATCCAAGCAGAGAAGATGCTTTATCAACCCAAAGAAATTATATCACAGAACAGAATTTAACACTGGCAAACATAATAGAAATCCTTAAAGAAGCCTAAAATGTTAACTAAATGTAGACTAAAACTATTAATTGAAGCAAGATTTACTGATTACATTTTAACAGGTACTCAGTGCCCCAACCCTCCGGCATGCAGAGAGCAGAAATTGCAACCAGTGAGCTATTATTTGCATGCTACTGCCATTGACTGCTAGCTTCTGTTATTCCGTAAGCAGTTTCACAGGGAATGGGAGAAAGCATACTGCAAAGGTATTGGTGAGAATATTTCTTTTCCAGTGAGGAAATAAGTACTGTGAATATTCCTTCTCATTTTTGAAGCTTCAGCCTCAACCATGAGTGCTGTCAGCTTCAGGTATCCAGTTCTGCCCAGTGGCCCTTCTGATGCCCCATGGTACATCCTACTTTCCCAAACCTAAACAAAACGCATGGGACACAGTCATGCCCCACCCAGTTCCTGCCAGCGTGTTGACTGATTTTTTTAATGAAGTGTGCAAAAATTGTAAGATTTACTGAAACAGCTACCTAATCTGCATTTTCTCATTTGTTTTTGTACACCTGAATGCAGACCGTACACACAGTTTGATTAGTCCTGCTGTGTACTTCTCAAGGCAATGTAATTGGTTCAGAAGCACATTTGAGAGCCATTTCTGAGGTGTATCTAAATTCAGGAACTATTTCCTTAGAGAATTTTAATAGAAAAAACCAGCAGTATCACCCAGTGCTCTGGGATTCCATAGCAGTTTTCCCAAAATAAAAGATAAAACTCAGGAACTGCTGATCCATTGGTCAGCCCATGTCAAATGAGAGCCAACAAGCACCCTCCCTTGCCTTCCCTCCAAGTGTGATCACTTCAGAGGAACAGAAAAAAGAAATCTCACAGTGAAAGAAATACAGGGAGGAGAACCATTTCCATAACAGTACTTCTATCTTCCTTTAAATATTGGCCTTTAAAATCTCAGATTTCAGAAAAGGAAAAAGGTTGGTGTCTGCATAGAAACATGAGGAAAGGAAGACATTTGCTCTTCCTCTTGCCTTGCAAGAAACCATGGGAACAGAAGACAGAAGTGTCTCCTGTAATAACCATTTAAGTGTCTACATTGGAATAGAACTTGACATGATTTTTAACTGCTTAAGACTGCTATCGAAGTTCCTCTTCCACAGCAAACCACATTAAAACCCCTAACAACCAAGAGTTTTCCACTCGCTGGGGTTGTGATAGATAGAACTGTGTAACAAAGGAGCAAAGCAAAAGCAGACCACGTCTCACACATGCATCCTCTGCTCCACACACATACTTCAGACACTACCGCACGTTCCACAGCGTGTATTACCACAGCAGCACAAAGAAGGTGCCTCTGGTCTGCTGGGGAATGGCAGACATACAACCAGAGCAGCTGAAGTCTCTGAGAATCCACCCTCCCTAACTCCATGTGCGAAGCAGGTAGCACATTGTGAGTCACAACAACAGCTTCAGGCAATTAACAAACCCATTTTACAATCTGGCTTTGCTTTTGTCTTCACTGTCCCCTGTAGTAGTAGTCCTGGTGCAAAACTAGTTCAGAGGAATTTTGGGGGTTGGTTGGTTGTTTTTTTTTTTTCCACAACAGACAGGATAGCAGTTACATTTATATATAAAATATGAACACACTGTCATTATCCTTACAGCTACTTATGTACCTCAGACTGAGTCAAATTCCTCAGTCCATGTACTTAATGCTTCATCTGAGATAGAGGAAAAGTGCTGAGCTACCAGAGAGCCACCCATGAAGCCAGATTTATGATCACCAATTCAGTACACATTTTTCATCATAGTTTTTTATATCAGCCTATTGCATCTACTCACTCGTATCCCAGTCACAAAATTTCAGGAGTCAGATTTTATTTTCCCATCCCCCAGTGGGCCTGAGTTGACTTGTTAAGTATTTTTTTTTCTTAAACCTACTTCTAATTGAAAAAAGACTACATAAGACAAATGCAGAAAACCCCTAAAAAAATAAATAAACAAAAAATCAAACATCCATAGCCCCTTCATAAGGAGTATCTGTCTGTAATTGTTAGCCATGCATGTTCTCCCTGGGCCAGAGGCAGCACATACTTTCTTGTCTTCTAATCAGTCAGTCTGCTCCTTCTGTTCATCATTAACTGATAAATTACTCTCCCAAAAATATATTTCCCCAGTTAGGGGCTGCAAATTGGTTTTCGTATCTAAAACTGCAAATGCTACCTACAAATTTCAGCAGGTCAAAGGAGGTGATCCTGCCCCTCTACTCTGCTTCCATGAGACCCCACTTGGAGTACTGTATGCAGTTCGGGTGTCCTCAATGTAAGAAGGACATAAAGCTGTCGGAGCAGGGGACTGGAGCATCTCCTGTATGAAGACAGGATGAGAAAGTTGGGGCTGTTCAGCCTGGAGAAGAGAAGCTGTGTGGAGACCTCATAGCATCCTTTCTGTATCTGAAGGGGACCCAAAAGGATGCCGGGGAGGAACTCTACATTAGGGACTGTGGAGATAGGACAAGGGGTAATGTGTTCAAACTTCAACAGGGAAAGTTCAGGTTGGATGTAAGGAAGAAGTTCTTTACTGTGAGGGTGGTGAGGCACTGGAATGGGCTGCCCAAAGAAGTGGTAAATGCTCCATCGCTTGTGGAGTTCAAGGCCAGGCTGGACAGAGTCTTGAGTGAAAAGGTCTAATGTGAGGAGTCCCTGCCCACGGCAGGAGGGTTGGAACTTGGTAATTTTAAGGTCCTTTCCAACCCTAACTATTCTATGATTCTATGACCTAAACATCTCTCTTCAGTCCTTCAGCAGCATTTTGTACAATCAACCAGAAAGATACGTGTTCATTTGTCTGACTTACAGGTTCAAATGTTGGCTCTGTGGGTTGATACTTATTGCCTTGTAGTCTTTTATATGCCATAGGTCTTTCTTTTTATCACTCCAGTATTTCCTACAATCCTACTGGGCCTCATCTTGCTTTGCACCACTTGGCAATTTATGTTGCAGAAGCTATATTAAGGGCTCACAGATTTTCATAGCAATGGCACGTACAAGATGTTACAGATTACTCATTGAATCCACTAACTGCAGTTGACTGATAAGGTATTTTTAAAATTTTTTAACAGGTATTATACACACAAATATCCCTTTGTTAAAATGTCATGATGGCAAAATCACTCATTCAAATGTTTGGAAATGCTAAAAGTCATTCCTGCTGCGTGCATCCTTATGTTACAAAGCAGCTGAGAGTACATAGCACTTCGCAAATTGCAAAATGTTCTTAAGTCAAGCAAACAAATACCTGTAAGTTCACTTAACTGATATGACACACCATCACCTTGGCAGAGTCAGAGATAAAATATAGCTCTGAAAATTCATTCACCCACCCCAGTCATACATTTGTCCTTTTACTTCTTCAAGTTTCTTTCTCATTCAGTACACATTCCTTTGTGCAGGTAACTTCCACAGGTCAGGACTTCCCTGCTAGAAACCCTGACTTGAATATCACTGGTCCTGCCCACTGTTGCCTCAGCCACTTCTATATTTTCTCTATAGCAAGCAAACTCTTCTCATGTAAGTCTTGCCTTGTTTCCCAGCTTCTTGACCTTCTTCATCCCCAGTCTCCTCATAGCAGACTCTGCTGCTTCAGCTGAAAAGTCCATGTCCTGCTGAGCTTTGTTCAAGAATTTAACATGCTTCTTACAGTCACAGAACTGGTTAATCGGTGCACAGTAAATAAAATAAAGAAACCAACTGTCATTTAAACAGGGAAAAAATATGTGTATATATATTAATCATTTGGTATTACCACCACACAGCAAATGTTCACATATGACTAAGACACGAGGGAGAAGAACCCTGTGTATCTATTTGCCACGCAGACCTAGAGGTTTTCCAACTTAGCTGACAGATGACAACAGTATCAATACAATACACACATACACACATTCAAATGCTGTATTTTCACAGTCCTAATGGAGTTAAAGTTGCATGATGACTTCTTGGGTATAATTTATGCCATAGGGGTTTTTATAAGACTGAGGTAACACTGATATCTGTAGAGTTTATTTCAATTCAATTAGTTAGGGAATTTAATCTGAACTGGAGCTGCTGAATTGCTTCTGGATGACCAGACAGCAGTAAAGCATTGGTAACATTTATTTCCATCTATGTATGGCTGACATGTTGCTAGTTTTTTCCTAGAAATAGACATTACAGAGGCTATCTATCTCTTCTTACCTTCCCCTTGGATCACTGCAATCTGCTCTGAACTTCGAAAATATCTGAAGAATTCAGCTAGCATAGAAGTAGGCAACATTTTAGAGGCAAACCATTTGGAAAGAGCCATCTGTGCTTGATAATGGTTGGAAATTTTAGAGAAATGCTACTTTTCTCTCTTCTCACTTTTTTTTTTGGTCAGAAAAATTCTTGAAAGTTTTTTTTTTTTTTTTTTACTAGTTCACTCATTTTCACTCATTTCACCCTTTTTTTCAGGATTTCTTTTCAGTACTAGCTGTGAAAAAAAATATATCCTTACAACCAAATTTTATGTAATAGCCTACACAATACTAATTGACTTATATTGACCACAGACCCTGGCATCCCTGTGCTCCTTCTTCATGTCCCATTTTTATTAGCTACCCCATTTCTTCTAATCTCTTTACTCCAGTATCTCCTTTTCGCTGATTTCTCACTATTTGGCACCACACTATAGAGTCCACTCTAGCAGTCAAGAAGCCAGTATCTTGGTTTAGGTGGGATGCAACTGCCAGCAAGAGCACCTTCACCAAAAATGTATTTCCATGAAATAACATATTCTTTCCTTTTTCTGATAACAGTGTGAATTAGCTAACTATTTGACAAAGTGCAAGTCCTCCTGCGTGTTTCTGAGGGAGACATTATTTAGCAGTAGGGGAACACTGTTAATTTTAAATAAACAGGTATGGTGCTATCAATTATTTCTTTATTAAGCAGCAGACCATTTATTTTCCTCACAAATGTACCAAATAATAGATACCTTCCTATGCTTTCTTTAATGTACAAAGGCATTTCTACAGAGCAAATAAGTGATTTCAGTTAAAAAGAACTGAGGACTCACCATTTCTAAGCAGTCATCGTATCTACAAACCGTATCTGGTTACAGATGTATCTGACTAGACAAAGAAAACCACATTTACTTTTCCAGTACCTGAATGTTTCTCACAAACATCAATTGTCTTGATAAGCACTTCAAACCCTCACATAGGAAAAACATTTAGAAGTTCCCTGAATTTATAAATAAAGACATTTAATTATGATTTGATATATATTCTTGATTCACAAAACCAAGAATCTGATGACTAAAAGCACTTACATGTTTCATGGGCATTTCTTACATGGTACTGGAAGCTTTTCTTTTCATATTCCTACTAGAAGCTTCCTTCTACAGATGGTTTAAGTAGCAAATATTCAAATAGAAAATATTCAAAATATTCAAACAGCAAACATCCATTTTGATTCCAAAAGATGATAAAACTACTTGCATGCTATACCATCTATATTATGTCACTTCAGATAACACATACATTGTACTATAGCATCTACGTTATTTCAGACTACACATACATAGAATATTTCACTGCTTTTCTTCCACCCCCTTCCTTCAAAATATTCAAACTTTAGACTATTATGTTTGTAGCCTCAGCTGAAGCTGAGAAAGCTGCTAGTTCAATGTATACACACTCCCTGCACTGACCTAAATTATAAGAGACTAACTTCAGAACCAGTGACTGAAAACTAATCTTAAACACTGAGCAAGAGTAACAGATCCTGTAACTATACCTCCAGAAGAAATGCATTAGAGATGCACTAGAATAAGCTGCTACAAAATAAATACAGAACCATTAGGTGTCACGTTAACTTAAACATAAGTTTCTTTTTTTTGCAGAATAGTAACCCAAGGCAACTCCTCTCTGATTCACTGTCTTAGTGAAGCACAAAACCAGTATCCTCAGAGCTCTCCGGCTCACAACATCACAGCGAGTGAGGTCTCTCACAGAAACTGGTGATGTGGTTCAGCTACCAGCCTGGTATCAAACAATTTGCTTCTGCTCTTTACCTGACTCTGACCTTGTCAAATAAAGATAAAAAAGACCCGCTCCCCTTGAATACATGGGTCCTTCCCTGAATACTCAAAGTTCTTAGCTGCATCCCACTATCTTCTGATGTTGAAAAGCATTGTTTCCAGACACCAATGACCATCCATCCTCTCTGAACCATGAAGCTTGGTAAGACAAAGACTGCTTATCCTGCATACTCAAATTGCAAGGCAGTAGGAAAATAAAAAATTATGCTTTCTAATCCCAGATTCTGATGCAATGAAAAAGGTGCAAAAAGCTCCTGGCACCAAAAGGGTCAGGCCCTTTTCAGAAAAAAATCCCTCTTGTCTCTTAGTATAGGTGACTCATCAGCATGTATAACTTTAAGACCACTGACCTACCCAAGAGCAGGATGGTAGAAGCAGGTGTGACCTGCTTCTGAATCTGGACAAAATCAGCGCAGTCCAAGTGCCTCCAGGGAGTTGCTTTGCTGGCTAAAGAATCTATCACTTGCTAAGTCTGAGCTCCTTTAAACCACTTCTTTGAGACAGGCATTTGCTCTGCAGTTCGTGAAGTCCTTCATCCTGTCAGTTGCCATTCACCTGCATTTTAAATGGCTTACCTAACTGAGTAGAAACACATGTATTTCTACAGCAAGCATTCACAAAGTACTTCATGCCTGTACAATGGCAGGTCTGTATCTTCAGGTAAAAATTAGCAAGTCATCCTGCCTCTAGCTTTGACTGCATTGGTTTAAGCCAAATTCAGGACTGCAACTACTAGAACAGCTGATGCCTTTGGCATGATCCTGCATGAAAGCAGCATGACCCTGGGAGGCTCAATGATAAGAGCAAGACTATTTTCTCCCTCTTGTCTGACATATCTGGGTATGAAACAACAGGAGAGAGGATTGTCTCAAGTTGCAAGGAAGTCTCTGCTTTGAATGACACAAGCAAATCATTACAGCACAGGAATCATTTCAGATATTGCAACCCAGATTGCTTGCACCTCAGGTTGCAACTTGCAAGCACCCTCCTTAAAAGCAAAACCGAAGTCAGTGTGATGCCTCACATGGTCTAGTTTCTACCTGAGCTCCAATATACTTCAGTGTTTAAAATGTATCTTTTCTTCAGCCTTGATGTGGAGGGTCTAGACCAGAGCCTGAAGCTCTTCAAATCTCAAATCTACACAGCCATGTGCCTTACTGCTTTGTAGTTCAGGAACCAATGACTACATGCGCATAATTAATCTGTCAGAAGCACCCCAAACAGCTCAGAGGCAATCTCAGCATGAAGGATTTTGCTTTCTGTGGACTGTCTGCACCTTTCCTTTAGCCTACTTCATAGCCAAATGGAGCCACTTTACTTCTCAATTTTTTATTTATTTTTATAATAGCACTTGTCCCTAAAAAAAAATAAAATAAAAAAATCAAAGTAAATTTCTGTTAAAAGCATGTGATATTTTAAACTGCAGGACTGCATTTAAGAACATACATAGATCAAGTGCCTGCTGCCAAAATAAGCAGAAAAAAAAAGAAATCTGTAACTTCACAAACTATCCTAGTTTTTATTCAAAAGGGAATAGGACTATTAAAATTACTATTCTCAGCAGCAACCATTTAGAGTAACTGAAGTAAGGATTACCTGAATTCAGCAGTATTTTTCATTGTATGAACCCAGAGGATTTCCTAAAGTGCTGAGCATTCTTCCTATTTTTTTTTCCAAAATGAACAGGAGTTCTACCCGAACTGATGAGAAATACACCGGAGATAGAAACAAAAAAAATCTCTCCTGTCAGCTAAAATTGTAAAAGTAGTTACATCCATTTAGCTATCACTAATCAATAAATAGTAAAAAAATTAGAAAAGTTTAAAATCTGTATCTTTGTCAACATATAATTCATGCAACAGTAAGTGCACTGTATTTGTTATCTGAAAATTCATGCACCACCATTTTACATAGCTGAATATGTAAAGAATAAAGCCTATCTAGTCTGGTTTAAACCACAAACAACCAAAGTCATTAAACCACTCTCCTGATCAACTTAATGCGTAAAAAAACTCAGCACACACACTGCACTTATTTTAAACGCTGCATGTAGGCACAAGCAATAACCACCTGTTAAACTACTGATGCTCCTACACAACACTTCAAAATGCATTTTCTCCCGTATTGCTAGTAGTTATTTTGGGCACATGCTTTTAGTTTGTAAACCTGTTCTCCTCTACTACCTCCACTATTATCTTTAGCATTTTCCCTTCTGTTCTAAAATTCCACTTTGAATACCGACAGAACCCAAACCCGCTATCTGTCTGAGAATCAAAAAGGCACACTGGGACTGCAGCTACAGCCATTGCAAATCCAGGAATTTTGTGTGGAGCTCCTTTGGGTTTGCCCCATATGGGAAATAAGAATTTTTTAAGCCTGTGCCACAGGACGTATCACACTGACAGCAAGCACATATGCCTCTCTTTTGATTCTTCATAGATTTTGAGAGGAAAGGAGCATTCCAAACCCCAATAAAGTCAAACAGAAGGTTCCCCTACTAAATCTGTACCTGAAACTGTGAGTAAATGAATTGTTTTCTGAGGTTGAGTTCAGAGAAAGGCATCAGAAGGTACTGTAAAAATGCCAGCTTAATTAGCATGGAGAGTTCTCGAACACAAAATAGGATTGACACTCCTTGCCATATTATGCACAATTGCCCAGCCACAACAGACACCTGCCTGACTGATACAAGAGGTACACCGAGGCTTTCCATGGATAAGAAATCCAGAACAAGAACCACAGCTTGCTTTCTAAATCATGAACCCATCAAAAGGATCATGCCCTCCTACAAACTGCGCAGTAAAATAATTTCAAAATGTACTTTAATGCAAGTCAGTCACAGCAGCTTTTACGTATGAAACCCCAGGAAATAAAAATTACGTTATTTGAGTAAAAAGAGACTCACTAAGAGGACAAGTCTAAATAAAATAAGATAAAACTAGCAATTTGTGTTTAAAAGCACAATGGTCATTTGCATTTAAAAGAACAATGATCAACATTTTATGGATCTGTTTGCAATGTAATCATAATCAATTCCACTTAGAGAAAAAATGCCACTTGAAACAATTTTCTTTACTAATAAGATACTTAAAAAAACCTAAATCAATTTTATAAAATGTGCTTAGCAAGATTTAAACAGAAAAAAAGATCAGGCTATTTGTCTTCATGTACAATTTGATCAGATAGCGTGTAATAAAGGTGTCAAAGCCCTTTGAAGTTTCCTCAGAGACTTGAATTTCAGCTAATTTTCTTATGCAAATAAGAGCTAACTAGTTTTTAAATTCCAGCTCTTTTGACTATAAAACCTCCAAATAGATTATTTGTAGCTCTCATGTTTAAGAAGTTTTGAGTGCATTCTCATCACATTGCACAGACAGCTATGCATAAGTCTCTGATTAAGGATAAACCACCTCGCATTGAAAGAAGGATATACCCTTAAAGGTTTCTGAATTAAATTAATGTTCAGATATTCATCCAAATTATTTTACATTTTCATAGTAAATTAACATAGTCCCTATAACTTCATGGTAAAGACAGATATACTACTCATAATCTGCACTAGAATATGTAACATATAAAACTGCAGCATCAGCAAACATGATAATGTTAAAAGATCGTGGGTAGGAAGATGCATTTGGCAAGACAATTTTGCTAAGTGTCAGGACTTCTATCAGTGCTCAAGGATTGTTTGCTGTTTGTTATGGCTTTTCTTTTACTTTGAACACAGCTTAAGGTACATTTTGCCAGACCGAAGACAGGAGCCAAGAATTTCCATTTCACATAAAAATGGAATATATGATGAAAGCCCAGTCTCAAGGGAAACAGAAACAGTACAGAAAGCCCAGAATTAGCTCTTAAAGCTTGACTGTGTTTTGCTGCAGGGTCTAGTATACACATACTTTATATCTAGATCCCGATCTTCAGGTTGATTTTTTTATTTGAAGTATCTATGTAACCAATTAGTCAGTTTCTGTTACACTTCTCCTTTACCTCTACCCACAGAGGGATGATACTCATCTGTCAGCCTTCAGCTATGAACTCTAAATTCTTCAGCTTAAAGTTAAGATCCCCACATTTTACTTTGTTCATTTTTCAACTCAATTAGAAACTAATTAATTGGCCAACAAATCAAAACATATTTGAAATAAAGACCTGATTAAATTTTTTGTTCTCTCACCTTAGTAATGGTTAAGTAAAAATTACATGGGATCATGCAGCACATGTGAAAAAGAGCGAACTTTTTTTGTAAACCCATGTGCTTTTAAAGTCTAAAAGGAAGAGTGAAGAGTAAAGAATTTTATTGTTTGGCTTGGATCTTATTTTTCTTCGCCATAGTTGCTTACCTTATTACTACAGTATGTGTTAAGAAGAAATCAGCACGCCAACTCTTCCAGATGCTGTTGAACAACCTACTTTAAAATGTCCTCAGAATAACAAAAGTATTTTAAACCAAATTACTTCAAAATTTTCCTATGCTATGATTAATACATCCTGGTTTGAAAAATCATCAAACAAACAAGTCTGTGAAAGCAGTGGCCAGAATCATTCAACCTGAAATTTAAAACAAGTATGCAAGGAATTAATTTGATCCAGTGGATCTACAGAGTAGCATAGACTCTTTCTGTTACGGCGGTCTCAGATCTATTGGTTGAGTATGTCTATATTAATCTGGGATGTTACATTGCAGGTCCTGAAAATTCTCAGTTCTCACTGACATCAGTAGGAAATAAAAGCCCTCAGTCTGTAAGGCCATCTAAAACCATAATACTTAGACTGCTAATGTAACAGTCTCTTTTCAATGACAATCTGAACCAGTATTTCTCTTTATCATCTGTCATGTATTTTGGTTTAAAAAACCTACTCAACGACCACAATAGTAGAATTTCACAAAGGAAATAAAATCTGTCAGCTGTTTCTCACTTTAAATGCTAGATACTCCAAGACTTGCTGAGATACCTTTCCTACAAGCAAAGCCCAAGCTAACTGGGTGAAAATATTATTTAGAGGATAATATTCAGATACTAATCTTGTTTAGTAGTCATTATCTTCTGTAAGATTAACATTTTTATTTACAACCCGATAAAAATAACATGCATAATTACAAAGCATAAAACCAGAATTCATAGCATATTGAAATGCCTTTGATACTTCAAATTGCAATAATTGGACCATTTCAAAATTAAACTAAACAAGAAAACAACTCAATGAGAGATTCCATTGCTCTGCAACTACCTCTTAAAATTTTACACAAATTTTAATAACATATCTAATATAATAAAATAAAGCTCTATATACCAGCAATTATTTACTGCTTTGTCATGGTTTAAGCCATAAATCAGCCACGCAGTTTGTTCACTCACTTCCCCCTTTTTCTTCCCTCTGCTCCTG
>JANRGW010035159.1:0-20845 GCA_024733675.1 Psilopsiagon aymara
GTGGTATGGAATACCTCTTTGGTCAGTTTGGGTCAGGTGTCCTGTCTCTGCTTCTTCCCAGCTTCCCCTCCTCCCTGACAGAGCATGAGACTCAGAAAGTCTTTGGTCAGAGTAAACATTACTGAGCAACACTAAACCCATCGGTGTTATCAGTGCTGTTTGCAGGCTGAAAGTCAAAACCACAGCACTGCACCAGCTACTAAGAGAAAAATGACTGCTACTGCTGAACTCAGGACACCCCCTTTGCCTGTATTAGCCACAGTAGATTTAAAGTCTAATTTACCCTGCTTGTTTTTCTCTTCCCTGCATAGACAGAGCAGGTTGGGGAGCTGGACTCTGATTCTTTCTTCATCTCTCCATGGCTGAGTCACCTACAGGTGTTAATTTTCCATCAGAGTCTCACACTGGGTGACTCAATTTGATAAATCTGTGCTGCTTTTCACCATGGTCTCCAGTTAGATGTCACAGAAGCAATGGGCAGGATGCGAGTCAGGCTCCTTAGGCTGTTTTTTTCAAGACTTGTATTTTACATCAGTCTGCTCATGGATGGGCACTTCATATCTGTTCTTGAGAAGAAGCAAAAGAAAAAGCATTTTACCAGAAACAAAATGAGGAAGAAGTGTTTAAGGTGTTGTCTTTGTAGCACCTTCTGCAACATCAGGAACGGGCAAAACTGCATGTCTTATGAAGCTTCTTGTATATGAGCTATGTAAGATGATGCAGGGAGTTTTACCTTTCCCATCAGGCATGAAACATTGAACCAAATGCACTCTAGGAAGAGTGTGGGATTTTAAACACCATCCAAGTCCATTCTTCCATCATAAGCAGTGTTTCAACAGCAGCCCTGTATGCGCAGTCCATCGTCCCTAGGCCTGCACAGGTCCTCAGTTTTCTCAGTAACACCACCCTTACCAAGGAATCAGAGCAGATTTTTCGATTAGTGAACCCTGGGATTGCTGGGTCAAATGTAGCCCTGGAGCTAAGGGTGCAGCTCCAAGCAGAATCAGTTAGCAATGGATTTTCTACTGTTTGGAAATACGATAGATAGTTCACAGTTTTAACCCTAACCTTGATAAAAAAGCCAGCATATAATAGCTTTTGTAATTTTTAGTCTGTTGAAATGTTCCAATTCTTCTATTATTATTTTAAAGACCAGACTATGAAACAAAGCACTTATGAAATAGGCAGTTAATCTTGTCATTCTGAAATGGTGAGAAAAGGTTGTTTTGCCATTTACATGCTTTCTTTTTATACTGCTAAAAGAATTTCCTTCAAGATCATCTACTTAGTCCTTTTTGTTAGAGAAGGTTTCTGTTGAAGCTATTTTTTTGCCAGTTCTCAGTCATTGCAGGGAATATTTCTTTTAAGGGTCATTGGCTCACTATATTACTGTGGAGAACTCTTTATTAAGTAATCTTTATGATTCACTGATACACAGGAACTGAGTTAACCGGATCCAATTCACTGTGACCTGACTATTGGAGCAAGTACAGTGGCAGATTTAAATGCCTGTTAAGTATTTAAATGTGTAAGATATAATTTAAATGTAATATGGTTTTATAATTTAAATATAATCAATAATATTCAAACTGAAAGAACCAGGTCAGTGAGAAGATATTAGTGATTATTTAATTAGCAGTTAAGTTTAATTATTCCTTTAGTTTATGCATTTGTATAAAAACTATCATTTTGTCTAAGTTTAAGCAGAAGCTGTTTAACATCAAAAGGTTATGATGTAAGTACATCAGTAAATAATTCCAGTCAACAGTATGGCTATCATGTCCTGTCCTGTATTAAAATACAGCAGCCAAATAGTTGGAATTAGCATCTACTGTGAAAAAGCTAGTTTTAGAATTTCATGCCCAAAGTTATATTTTGATGTGTAGTTGAAAAACTATGGAAAACCACTTTTTAAACCCTTACCTTTTTGAAGCATTACCTAATAAAAGGCTGAATAGTCTTCTCTACGATTAGTGGAAAAATATGGGGATGTTTGGGTTGAATTCCAATGAACAGCTGTAAATTCTCCACAAGATCCAAAAGAATTTTCCAGTCTCAGGAACACTGATTGAAGTTCATGTACTGTAACAAAAGCTTTTGTCATTGGCTTAACTTCTGTCAAATTCAGTGCCACTGGGCTCACTTCCTGTAGTCTCGTTAACTCATTACTGCCTTACAAAGGGTGTAGTACAAAATGATACTGGAAGGCTGCTATGAGGTCTCCATGCAGCCTTCTCTTCTCCAGGCTAAATCTACTATGAAAAAGGGGGAAGTTGCATATTTTTTTCTGGCTCTTCTTGGATATTTCAGGCCACAAAACAGCTAGTGTAGGAAAGTTAAATATAAAAAAGGGGGCAATATCTTAAGTTTATGAACTTGGCATACTTTTATTCATTGCATGACCTTTGATTGGAATGCTGTAATTAGCAAAATGAAGGGCATATATATGCTGTTGAATCAATAGAAAGATATTCAATTATACTCTAATTTTTAGTTTCAGGTTCTTTTATTCTGTGGTATAAAGTACCTTGTTCTGCTGCTGGTTTTTGGGGTTTCTGTGTAGCTTTTTTCCCCTACAGTGTTCTTGCCACTCTCTGACACTCCACCTCCCTGACACCTGTAAAAAGAAGTGAGATTTAATGAATTATTGCTTCCAGTATCATCAGAAAAATGGAATTGAAACAGCCTCAAGCTCCCCAAATGATTCATACTATCAAAACATTAACGCTTTAGAAAAAGACTTTTCCACTTTAACCAGTTGACAGTATATGAAGAGAAAGAGGGAGTAATCTGGACTGTAGTCTTGGAAGACAGGTTCATGCAGGGGCAGCTTTGTTTGCAAAACCACAGATGCAGAAATTGGCAGAAATTCTCAATCCATTTTTTGTGTATGTACTCTTGATAAACCTTCATTTTAATGTCATCTGCATCCCCTACAATTAGAGTAGCGGCATCAGTTATTGCTGGCTGGTATCTGCTGCTTCAAAGGATCTTAAAGAGCAGATGACATGATGCAAATGACACTTCCCGGGCAAGTACTTTTGAAGCCACCCCATGCAAATGCTTGAAATTAAAGGGTCCATCTACTGACACATTAACTGTTCTCCCTTAGATGCTTTTGCGGTAGAAAAGCTGATTTGCTGGAAGAGGGATGCAGCTTTTCTGTTCAAGCAGAGAAGAAGGTGGCTTTAATCCGAAGAATAGGTGTAAGTCTTGAAGTAGACTAAATTTAAGTGATGACAGTCAGTGTTAGGCTTAAGGTGTACCAAGAGGTCTAAGTTAAACTTTTTGGCTAGTAACAAGATACGCTTTTATTAAAATGTGCATTCTTCGGTTCTTGATCTCTATTACTGTAAATATGAGAGGTCTCTCATATCCTTGACCTTAAGCTTTAAAGTGCCGAAAAGGAAAGCAATCCTGATGGCCCTGTCAAGGTGATTGCCTACCTGAATGAAACTGTGACTAATGAGGTCTTGATACTGCACTCGTTACTCAAGCAAGATATAATTAACTGAGGTGTCAGGTCCTTAATGTCTTATCCTCAAGCACCTTCTTTCCCCTGTGATACTTCCCTTTAGCTTCCAATTTCAAAATTGATTACATCGAATGCAGGTTCCTTCATTTTGTTATAATAAAAATCTTTACTATTAAGATAAATGGAAGTTGTTTCTTTTTTCATCTTGTGATGTTTCAGAGCATGCTGCTGGCGCTGTGAAATAATAAGTATCTCACAAGGTTTTTCTCAATTTTAGAGAAGGCAACAGAATTACAGTCAAGGAGCATCTTTTCTTTATTAGTATTTTTTGGTGTTCTTTTCCTCTGGTGCTAACTGGTTGTTAGTTCAAGCTTATGTCTGCCAAACCCTGTAGCGTAAAACTTTTGAAGTAGCATCTGTCTCTTCTAGCAGCTTGCTTGGATTGCTGTGGGAATGAAATTCCTTTTGACTCGCCTCCAGTTCCAAAAGAATTTGTGTATTCTTATCTATTAAGAATGAGTCTGCAAAAGATCTATATGCAAGCCTATGTATGATAGACAAAAAGGCTTTACCTAAGGCTTAATCTCCTCATATTGTAAGCAGATCAGTGCTGTGCCCTTGGAGTCATCTGAATCCCAGAATGTAGGTCTTTTATAAACTGTAAATTGCATAAAGGTACTATATGACTTTTTTTCTATGCACTGGAATAGTGTTTTATTCTATAGAGCACAGTGAAACTATGTAATAATGAGCTAGCCAAGGTTTCTGGTAGGTTTTTTTCACTCTTATTCAGCTGGTTCAAGGCAGGATACCTTCAGACTTTGCTGCCCTTTGTATTATGAATTAGTTTTTTTCTACTCTCTATAGCAGCTGGAATTCATCTGTGTGAAACTTCACTGACAGCTACAGAATTACCCATTTTTAACAAAATCAGTTTATGTTTACCTAAATAGTGTTGTACATTAGATACGATTGCAAATGTCAAAGGAGCTTCTGTTCTGAGAGATCAGTTGAAATATTCCACAGTGTATTTGGCACACAATGAAGTCAATGGGTTTAGGCTCCTTCATAGGATAACTGTTTTGAAGTAGTTTAACTGTCAACACCAGGAGAGGTAGAGGAACCCAAGAAACATGAATTCTAGGGTTTGGTGTGAACATGAGGTCTTCACAACCAAGGAAGCAACATTAGAGGGTAGGCAATTCTTTTTAGTGCAAATGAAGCTCTAATAGCTGAGGCTGTATGAGTGCCTTTCCCTTCCAGGTTCTCCAGGGCTTGCTGCCTACAGAAATTGGAAGTAGTAGGACAGCAGTCACAGATGGCTCCAGCTGATGGAACTGTAAAGCCCCAAATCCAGGTCTGCTGAGTCCTAGTGAGTCAGCTCTGCAGTTTTCTGTCATGTCTAGCCAGCTTCTGTGAGGTTGTGTCTGGCTGTGCCGGGAAGCCCACGCCTGGCTAGCAGATTGGAACAGCATGACAGATGTGATATGACCTCATATGTATTTTTGTTCCTGCCCCAGCTGTGTTCTCACAGTGGTAGTTTCAGCTAGTTTTGTGGGTGGCTTTAGGTTTTGCATTCTTATTTATGAGCCTGCTGTGCTTTATTTAAGCTGTGTGACAGTAGTGTTGCAAGACAAGTCATTAATTACATGTTTTTCAATTAGGCATCTTAAGCATTCACAAGGTAGCATTTGCACAATGAGTTATCTTTACAGCTAAGCTGTAAGTTGTTTTAGGTTTTCTAAAAAGAGGCTTGTTCATTTACTTATGCTCTGCAGTGGTTCACCACAATTCAACAGTTGGCATACTTGGGTTTGTACAACGTACTGACCATCTGAATCATAGAATCATAAAATCATAGGCTCATAGACTTGTTTGTGTTGGAAGGGACCTTAAAGCTCATGTAGTTCCAGCCCCATGGCATGGGGTTTCCACTAGAAACCACTAGACCAGGTTGCTGAAAGCCTCAACCAGCAGGACCTCATCTGGCATGTCTTTTGTGAGCTGTCTTCACAGTGAGGGCAGTCTTCTTCCCAGTGGTTTGTTAATAGTTATACCTGTGAAGCTGAAAGACTGTTTATCAGCTTTTCCATTGCCTGGATAAGCATGTGTGTTGTTATGCTTTAAATGCTTCCTATAGGTATTTGCAACTTAAAAGTTTTTTTATTGCACGTTGCCTCTCCAGTCAGGAAACAGAAACTAAGCCAGTTAAGCCATTCTGGGTTTGGAATAAGAGACAGGTGATACAATCTTTCTTTATTCCTCTGTTGGGGGAGAAAAAGCTTATAAACAGCTATTTCTAGATTTAGGATTGTGTCTTCCATATGCAGAAATCTATTAATCTGGACTAAGACAAGACATGTTTTCAAATGAGGGTGATAGAATAAGCTAGTTCTACATTGAAGTCACCACTTGGTTGTGTGCTGAAGATACCGCTTAGGGCCAGAAGGAAAATTTGAGCCTCATAGGCCACTTGCTGGTTAGGTATTTTGGCTGTAACTTGCTGCTCTGCTGATGGTAAGTCAGTGTGGCTCTAGGGTAGAATCATAGAATGGTTTGGGTTAAAAGGAACCTTCAAAGGTCACCTAGTCCGGCCCTCCTGTAATGAGCAGGGACATTGTCAGCTAGACTGGGTTGCCCAGAACCAGTTTCTATGAGGTGGATACTTGTCCCCATCGTGTCAAGAAAGAAAAGGGAGAAAAGTCCCTTTATGTATGTATTATGGATGTTAACATAACTATCCTTTATTTTAGTTATATCAGTTCTCGACCTTATCTTGGCAGAGGGTGAATGACAGAGGAGTGCTGCCTTTTGTGTTCCTGTCAATACTGCTCTGTGATTGCCTAGGGAGCAGGACTATAAGGGCTGAAACCCGTGCAGCTGATTTCCCCTCTGCATGGACCACTCTCCGACAGCTTTATTTTTTGTCTCCCCACACTGGGTGATTCCCCACCCCCAGAAGAAGTGATAGAACTGGCAATCTTTGTCCTGCCACCAGTTGTGTATTAAGCTGTGTGCCCAAAGGCTGTGAATGATGGTCTCTTAGCAGATGAATGATGTCTCAAATTTATTTTTGTGCCTCTGCAATTACTGTCGCTCCCAGGTGGCTTAAAAAAAGAAAAAACTTGTAGTGAATCCTTTCTGTAGGTGAAGTATGTTTGTGGGCAGGTCCTTGATACTTACCGTTATGGTGTACAGGTACTGATATAGGGAAAGCAAGTGCCTGGAAAACATAGGGTTAAAATACATTTAACTGAACTTAGGTCTAAGATAGAGAACAATGTTTGTGTTGTCTGTGGTGTGATAACAGATTTTAGTAGGCTTCCTAACAAGAATGAATTATTTCTTACCATCCTTCTAATTATCAGTTAGGTTGGAAACAGTGACTCCAGAACATCTGTGAGGTTGGGATACTCCTTGTCTGCCCATCCTGTTCTGTTTGCAGTAAATTCTGTCACACTGTTCTAAGTCTTTGCCAGCGCTCAGAAACTTGCAGGTACGGCTGGGTTCACCTAGTTTGGTGATTACTGGGGCATCCAGCTGTGCCGAAGGTGAAAAGTGCACCCTGAGGAAGATGGTTTACTTCATCTTGAAGACCCCTGCCCACAACCATCGACCATCGGAGGGCAGTGCGCAAGCACCAAAAGGAAGGAGACTTAGGATAATGAGTACCTAAACTAATTGTAATATCCCCCCCACTCTCTCAGGAACCTAATGAATGTGCATGTTTGTGTGTAATAAGTATCTGCTTGCTTAACCCCTCAGTGTGCAAGTTAGAAGGAGCGATCCCCCTTGCACCCAGCGCCAGAATAACCCTACCTGCTTTATAACTGTCCTTAAGTTGTAGAGTCTGATTCTGTGCATCAGTTCCTCCGATATTAGGGTGTGATTTCTCTAATACTCTTCAGAAATTGTTTCATTTCTTTTTTAAGGAGAATGAAAGGGAGCCAATTTTTACTTAATATTAACCACTTAATGCTTCGTCTGATAAAAGTCAAAGGAGGATAAAAGGAATGACACAAAGAATATCCAAGCTTTAGCTTTGGACAAAGGCTTGATTGCCTTCCACTTTGCCAGGTTAATGAGGGAGATGATGGGCTGTGAGAGTTGCATTTAGCATGGCAGGCTCAGCTTCCAGGATGGAGCTAGGAAATTGTATAGAGTTGTGAATGGGAACCTGGTTTCTGAGACTGCTGCCGGATACTATGCAGAAAACTTCTCCTCCAGCTTATAGCCTCCAGGCTCTCCTGCAGGCACTTGTGCATGACAGTCCCTAGGCCAGCAATGTAGGTACTAAGACAGATGCACACTCAGAAATGTGTTCCCATCTGAATTCATGTGGTCGGGATGCATCTGCTATGCCACCCCTGAGGTCTGGTAATTTTTCCTGATCTTAAATTCGATAGAATAGCAGTTGTCACTCTTCACTATGTGGTGGCTGTCATCAGGTTACAGCGGTCCTGACACTGTAGCTCTGTTATTCTCCCATCAGAAAAGCCTTCGTCCCTCTCACAGGAGCAGAATTGTATGCCTGGAACATTGCATAGCACTGTAACATGGTAGAGCAGGAAAAGCACTTCATGGTCACTTCAGTGTTCGGAGAGTCTTCTGCTGCTGTAGGTGCAATTGCTCCATGCAGCCTTACTGATTTGGAGCTTTGCTTCCCCATTCACGGTGAGAATTTATTAGGTGTGGTCCTGGTGCAAACCCTCTGGTTTGGTTTCACTTGCCAGAAAGCCAGTTTGCATGCATCAGGAATACTCCATGATGGAAACCAGGAAGATGCTTCTGTGCAGACAACTGGGCAATTCATTTCAAATGTGGCCTCCTTTCTGAAATAAAATGCTAATGTGGGCATATCTAAAGGTGATCCTGTTGTTCTTTGTTGGATATTCTTTGTTCTTAGATTGTATTAGTTGCTCTGATACCTTATTACTTCTCATTGCAAGAGTCATAATATTATCCTCACTTGACAATCACTGTGACAGTTCAGCTGTCACTAGTGCCAGCAGAAGATACAAATATGTATGTTTGTATGTATGTGAAGTGACATAATCCTCAGCACAAACAAGAGCATCAGAAGACAGTCTAGAGGAGAAATTCAAAGGTTAGTAGGGAACCCAGTTCCTCCCCAGTCCTTACCATGTGGTCCAACCTGATTCATGTTGGGAGAACATTAGCCTGGAATAGGCAGATGTTCACATGATGCAGTAAGCAAGTCTAGGAAAGTCTAGTCACTAAAATGTATTGCTTGCTAAGGGTTTATGTTTTATTTTTCCAGTTAATCTTGCTGTGCAGTTTGTTGGTAGCACATTTCTTTCATTTCCAGTTTAGGAAAGAAACAAATTTTCATCTTTGGGGAGTCTGGCATAACCAGTTCTTCACATATCTACCTTCTCCTTCCCATATATCATGTAAGAAGTGGGGAGTGAAGCAGGTAGCATCACTTCTATTGGCTCCATCCCATGAACCCAAGCAGCCTCTTCCCAGGTTCTGATTGACACTGCCAACCTGGATTATCGCTAACCACAAGTTTGTACCTTTTAAACCACTCTGCAACAGATCTCATATTTAGCATATTTTGCAAGGTGCTGGGGACTAGAAGAAGATTATGCAGCTTCACTTCCTCCAGGATGTTTTGTTATTAATGAGTTTAACACCTCTACTTAATACAGTCTTGTTTGGTTGCCGTTAGAGACGTGACATCAGTTCAGCCTTAAGAACTCTCAAATTATTTTGTCTGTCTCACAGGTTAACTGGCTGATTACAGATAGAATTTGTAGGTCCAGCTGATTCATCAAGCTAATTAATTTAATTGCTTCATCCAGATTAGCTGTGCCAAAATACTAGATGACACTCTTGGTACTATGCTATAAAATGGATAGATTTTAAAACAGATTTAGACATTTACTGTGCAAGAAGTCCTAGAAAAGTACTTGATGTTTTCCCTTAGTAGCTGAACTAGAAAAGAAGGTGAAGGGAGGGTATGGTGGGTAATAGGCTTAGGGGGAAAAAAAATGCAGCTTTCCAGCTCTGAAAAAACAAAATCAAAAAAAGCTTTCACACTTGATCAACCTGTTTAATGCAGCCTTGAACTGGAACATGTTTCTTCTCCCTTAGTGAAGAGCTTCTCTCCTTTTTAATATCCTTGATTTTCATATGATCTAAGAGAAAATTCATTGTCTCATTCTAACGTCTGTTTAAAAACTGGATTTCTGTATTTTTTCCTTTTATTTTCTCTTTGGCTGATAGAGTTCATTTACTCTTCAGCCATTCATGTGTGTATGAAAATATTTTGCTCAAGCATTTATGAATGCTTCAGTGATGTTTAGTCACTTTTAAAATCGTTTCTTTTTAAACCCATATTAATATTGTTTAGACAGGCTGCATTTATGGTGGTTGGAGAAAAAGAGAAGCTGAAGTTTTGCTACACTTAAAAGGAAACTCATCAACATTCGAGATTTAATTTTAAATCAAGGAGAACAGTGAAAGAGGTCGGACTTGCAGCCTTGGTGAGGTGTTATTACTGGGAAAATGTGATCTACTTTGTAGCTAAACCCAGTTGGCTCAAGTGTTATCTCAACAGGTTTTATCTGTTGATAAACCAAAACACCTGAGCTAAATCATGCCAAGTAATCTGTCCAAATAAGGCTTTCATTGTACGCTTCAGCTCTGCCTTGAAAACCTTGTTATCAATACCCAAAGGTATTGAAAACAGGTTTAGTTTTTAAATAAAGTTCATCTCTTTCTCAAGGATCCTCCCTCCCTTGTGATTACAGTGCAAGATGCACAGTATTCCACTCTTATGAACATACCATTTCTTTGAACACGAATAAGTGATTTTTTTTCCTACCCTTCTCTCTTCTCCCTTATATTATTTGGCTTGATTGTAAATCTGAAGAAAATTATTTTTTTCATTAAATACTGAGCTTTAAAAAGGGAGATTATTTGTATCGCTTTGTTAGCAGTGATAGCAATCTTTGCTGTTGCAAGCTAATGCGGTAGTGCTCTCAGATCAAAGAGTTTCTGAGGATGCATCACTCTTACTTCAGGCTCTTAAAACCACAAAGTGCAAAGCACTTTATACTCAATACTGAGGGGAGGAGTGTCATCAGTGGATGAGCCTTTCCTTTTTTGTTTTCTCTGTATTTAGACACAAGCAACTGCACAAATGTTAACAACATTCAAAATAAGTTTTTGCATACTGTGATAGCTTTCTTCCCTCCATCCTGGGCACTCTGTCTTGCTCAGGCTATGGAAAGCAGCCAGAAGTCACTGGTTCCACCATCCCTCGCTGCCTCTCCGCACATCACTAAGAGTAGGTTTCTGATGTGCAGGCAGAAGTGGCTGGTCCCATCGGGTACTGCCAATAACTGACACAAGCCAAAAGAATTCTTCAGATTTCACATGAGAACAGGCCAAGAGCAGCTTTGCTTAAATAACTGGTTTCTTGATGATTCTCCACTTAAAGTATTTCAGCATAGGAGTGCATAATATCTGTTGTTTTAATACTGATAAAACACTGTTCCTTTTATGTTCAAATAAAAATAGCTTTGCCCAGCACATATGCACAACCCAAGTTCTTTGGAGCAGAAACCAATCTTTATTGTCATCATGCTTTGAGCCTAAAAGTGAGACTGTAAAAATCTCACTCATTCTGAATAGTCATTATTCAGCCAGTTTCCTGTCCAGTTGTGAGCACTGACAGGCTTCTCAGGAGCTACCTCTTTATTAAAAGCCAGCTGTGTTTAAGAAAATTATTTGTTGTAAGCATTTGAGATGCTCCCAGGCCTCAGTGTTCTCTAAGAAGGAGTTGCCGCATGTCACAGCTGGTTTCTTTTGTTCTTTCTCAGTTTCAGGCTCAAATGGTTTAATCTGAGACATGCTTGGGAATGGTTCTGCCTTGTCACAGGTTGATTTGTCCCAGGTTAAATCCCTGTCAGAAAGTTGGTATGGAGTTCTGTTTGTTTCTGCACCAGATTTGTCATGGTGGAGTGCAGTGAATGTCCTCTCTGTCTTCTGGGGTCATTTCAAAATAGATGAAAATGGTACCCCAGAATAGTACCCAAACTTTTGGTTCACACAGGAGGCTTCAGCTCATGAAAGACTGACTTTAGCTCAAGGAAAGATGTAGTTCCAGGAGTAAAGCAGTCTTCTGAATCATATATGGCAAAGAGGATAATGTATTGATACTTGATGGTGTGGAGGCATCTCAGTTCAAAGGTGATCATTTTGGCAGAGAAAGTAAAAGTAAGTGCCATCATTTTCTGATAAAGCATAATCCCCTTTGTATTTAGTAAAGTACCAAGAAGACTTTCTGGATTGCTTAATGCGTAATATTATGTTATTCTAATTTTTCTTCTTCCTTCTCCTTTTTAAATTATGGTGAGTTTTAAAGAAATGGCAGGTAGATACCACATTATCTTCAGAGATACTTTTCTCATGAGACAAGCTGATTGCACAACCATTTTCCAATCATTTGATAAAGTTCCTGCAAGAGAATTTTTTTTTTCATTAGCAAAAATTTCCACTGGAATTAAAACTCATAATAAATTTGACACATCTGGGAGAAAAATATTTTCAGCATAAATTTCTAGTTCATACAGTACTAATGGTGTATATAAGCCCAGTGTTATTTTCTTGAGACAGCAAATCATAATAATGGGAATTTTGATTATGGGAATTTCAGCTGGAAAAATTAAAAAAAAAAAAAAAACCAGCAAACAGGTATTAAAATGTAGCCCTTATATTAAAATGTGCTTTGTTTCCAAAGCATCTGTGTATTTTTGCCCTTGAATCATTACTTAAATAAGCTGCAATGGCAAACACAAGAAAGGGTTAGCTTCTTAGCTAGTGTGAATAAATCAAAGTACTGCAAATCACATAAGCAGAGGATGTAGCCCAGGATGTAGTTTTCAAGAGGATATGGGCTTTCCCTTATGTGCTGCTATTTGGTAGGATGACTGTTTGATGACTGACTAGCATCAGTGGTTGCAACTGAAAGAAAAGAGCCAGTGCTGTTCACAAGCACACTTTATGCCAGAGTAAAACTGGCTGTGCCACAGTGCTCCTTATTCTCTCCCTGGAAAGGTGACTGGTCCATTTGAAAATGTATTGTGTCATTCTTAATATTTAAAAGACCTCACCGATTTTACGATTTTACCTCTTGAGGATGCTTAAAGGTGACCCTGCAGAGAGTAACAGAGTGATGTGGAACTTGTATGTGGAAATTACTTGAAATGTGCTAACATACATACACATTAGCACCTCTCTAGACAGGCTGAAAGAGCTGAGCTTGTTCATCCGGGAGAAGAGGACACCTTAGAGCAGCTTCCAGTGCTTAAAGGGACCAACAAGAAATCTGGAGAAGAAAATCTCCCCTTTTGACAAGGGCTGCCAGGGACAGGATAAGGGTAAATGGCTTTAACCTGACAGGGGAGATTGAGAATAGACATTAGGCAGAAATTCTTCCCTGTGAGGGTGCTGAGGCCCTGGCACAGGGTGCCCAGAGAAGCTGTGGCTGCCCCATCCCTGGCAGTGTTTAAGGGCCAGTGGGACCGGGCTTGGAGCAGCCTGGTCCAGTGGAAGGTGTCCCTGCCTGTGGCAGGAGTTGGAACTGGATGAGCTTTAAGGTCCCTTCCAATCCAAACCAGTCTGTGATTCTACGAAATAACAACACTTAGCTTCATGGAGTACTTACTGATTACATACTCCGAGCTTATGGTTCATAGCAAATAGATGACCTACTTATACAAAAAAAAATTCCGAGGAGTCCTGTAAGCAATGAAATAGAGGAACTGTGCATGTTCATAAATAGAAAAAAAGGTAAAATCTGATAAACAGGAATCATAAATATTTCTGTTCACAAAGATTAAACCAGAAGAAAAATTAAGTGTAAGAATTGTAGCAAAATATTATTGTAAGCTATCTATCTGGTTATAGTTTCCATGAGTTTTGAGAGTCTCTTGTTAGGGAGCTTGGAGGTTTGGTGTGTTGATTCTTCTTTTAAAACATAAAATCTAAGCAAATAGGAAGGGACAAGACGTCAAGGGGATGTTTCAGTATGTATCAGAACCACTAGGAAATGAGTCATTTGCATTCAGAGGGTGTGATTTATGACTGAGAGAGTGTTGGAGGATCATGGGCTTGCAGAGGTAAACAGGCTGAAGCTTAAAAAACAACACTGAAGACAGCTCAAAGTGGGAAATGGAAGAACATGGAATGTGCTGTTTCCTAACTATACTTAAGGAATGCAGGAGGTGTTTCTTTCCTAGATACGATTTTGGAATATTAGGATTCCATGTGTCTCAAGGTCAAGGTGTAATAAAGTCATAGATTTAAAGGAAGTTGAACAGAAACTTGTATGCTGTAAAACTGAAGTGTTGCAGGTCTTCATGTAAGACTTCTACTTACAAATTATGAATCTTATTTTAATCTGTTATTGTACAAGTACTAATTCAAGCTCCAGAATCCCACCTATGATGCCATTATGATGGCTGCTCTTGAAACCTGAAGCTCTCCTGTTCCAAACACCCCTCAGCTCACTCTCTTCCCCTGAAGATGTCAAGACATCAAAAATATCCATGAACATGCAATAAAAAGGCCTGCCACTCTGAAAGTGTAGTAATACCCTTAGTCATAAATCCAATATACACAACAGATTGTAAAGGCTGTTTTAGGCATCATGCTTAGACTTCATTCAGGAAAATGCAGGGCTGAAGAGAAGAAACCAACTTCTTTTTATGACCAGTGGGGAAAATAGGATGGAGGGAGCAGGAGTCAGAAGTTTCTCAGCTAAATGAATGCCATGAAGGCAATGTTGAGGTTTTTTCCTCACTGAGCTTTGTCAAAGGGTAATGAATAAAGTCTGTTGCAGGGAACATCGTATGTTTTATATGGTAACTTGCAGTATCACTCTTCTGTGAACTAGCAGGAGGCCTGCCCTAGCCTCTGGGATTTCCAGGTGTACCTTTTGCTGCAGATTGACCCAGGGGTTTATCACCACCACCAATTCATTTGGATTTTGTCATTTTCGTAAAAGCTCTGTGCCTTGAGACTGTCAGATTCACTTGGGTCTATTTGAAACATCAGATGAGATTAAAACGAGGGATAAGCTCCCCAGTACAAAGCTAGAATGGCTGTTGCAGAAGGGAGGCATAATGTAGGAAATGTACAGTGTAAAATGCACCTGAAAGCAGTCTTTTCTCCAAAGTACTATATAAGATTGTGAATGGTCTGAGATGTTGTAGCCGAGGGCTGAGAACTGCCTTTGAGAGCAGATGTGTGAAATGACTTTGGGAAGGGAGCAGCTTAGTCCTGCTTGCTCTGGGCACTCTCTGACTCATTTCCTCTTTTTCCTTGGTTTCTCAGGCTCACTAGCACTCTCTTTCTCTCTGTTTATCCAAAAAGAAGATTACTTTGATGATACAAATCTCTACTAGTATTTACCCTATTTCTTCTAACTAATTTCCTGGTGTAGTCATTTCCCCTGTCTTGGGGAGCATTCTCTGAGCATACATTGCCATTTTAGTCCTCACTTAGCACATTGCTTCCAGCTGAAAGCTTTTTTAGCCCTCACTTAGCACATTTTTGATGGTTGAAAGACTTTATTTTTAATTATTTTTTTTATTATTATTTTTAAGAGATTTCTACCTTTTCTGGACTCACAAAACCCCGTATATATCATAAGAAGTAGTCATTTTGGTACACATAAATCCCATTAGAATACTCACTGCTGAGTTTTTTGTTGAGATCATACGTAACAGCTGCAGTGTTCAGACAGTTGTTTAAAATGATTTTGATGGTGTTGCCAGTTTTGGGGATCCTGCTGTGACAAAATGACTGATGTTGAGAAACACTTGTGCCACCGGTGGGATTCCCTGCAGAAGCAGATGTGTTTACCCCCGGGCAGGCACAGAAGTAATATCTGGTGAAGGAGATGTGTGACTTGTAAGAGGAAGGAGTATTGCTGTATGTATTTCCATACATCAGTTGCTTTTGCAGGTAAAGGTTCCACAGACTTTGGACATTTATGCTTACTTGGATGCTGAACCCACTGCAGTGCATCCCTTGCTAAGAGTTCTCCCAAAGGGAAAAGGCATCTACTCCATAGTGATCCAGCAGGGTCTAGTTTATCCTCAGCCTAATGAACTATATAGAAACTACATGACCTGACTCTGCAAAGTAAGTGTAAATCAGGAGCTCCTCCACTGAAGTCAGTGGGATTATGGCACTGTAAAAGTGACATATGTGAGAGGAAAAACAAGCTGTAAGATGAATGACTGGAGTTGTCACTGAGCTGCAGAATCTCTTGGCATAGTTGGTCTGTGCACGATGCTTTCAAAATCAGAACAGCAGAAAAAGATTTAGGGGAGACATCAGTAAAGCAACAAAGCAGAGGATCTTGTTCTAGAGAGAAACAAAAGTAATTCCAAACTTTCTGAAGAATTGGTGGTTGCTCAATCAAAAAGCGAGAGTGGATCTTTTCCTCAGCATCTGTTTGAAAGGCTGGGGGGAAGGTTAGCTTTAAATTCCAGACTCTATTGCAGTTTTTTTCTTTTCCTTTTTTTCCTTCTTCTCACTTTTCTGTGAAATTATGCTAAACTAATTGCTACTCTACTGCCTGTGGTAAGAAAAAAGAGTCATCTTTGCTTTAGCTCTTGCACTGCTCTCTCATTCTTGCTGGAATTTCTTTAATGCAGACTTTGCAATCAATTCTTAAAATTTCCTTCTCTAGGGAAAGAGAAAAAAACACAAACCCAGAAGAGCTCATCTACAGCCTTTCTGAGTTTCTTGCAGCATCATCAGCTGCTTGCGTCTTTGTTGCTTTGAATAGGTTAGAGCAGCACTCCCGTGATGTGTAGTGTTGTGATCTGGTTTAAGTTCAGATGTGAAGTAAAGTTCTCGGGCAGCTTATCTGTGAGGTAAAGACTGAGTGAAACCTTGGTGCCTCAATTCATCAAGCACGTATCTTGTGCAGACCAGTGTTATATGAATTTTAGATGGTACTAGATGGTTTTAGGGCACTTTGAACATATTTTGCCCTGATCAGTTAAATTGTGGTTCAGTTGTGATTAGCCACACAGCCTCTCCAAGTAGATGAGAAGTCCTACTGAAACCCTCCACCAACAGTCTTACAGTTCACATGAGCTACCTGATGGCAGAACTGTGATCTGTGAGTGATACCCGTTTTCTTTGTATTAGGTTTTAATTCTTCTGTTTGCAGTTGCCCTTCTCTTCCTGTTTATTTGAAGGCAGAATGCATATTTTAAAGGAATAGCCAGCAGGGAAGTGCTGCATTTTTCATTGGGGTGATACATATAGAAAGTGAGAGACTGCCGAGTCAGCCACCAGTTTGCTGTTTGTCGCTGCCTGAAACCATTAGCAATGTGAGATTGTACAAGGCACCTGCTGAAGGATCAAAAGATATTGCTTGAAACCCTGGAAAGTGATATTAAAGGCACATTTTTAGTCTGTACTCTGCGCAAAAATAGAAACTATTTCTTTTTCTGAGAGCTTTTATGGCTCGACTAACAAAGGCAGGCGTGGTTTTACATGGCTTGTCTCAAGCCTTTCAGGCTGTCCAGCATCATCTTTGAAACATGGGTGGGAGTTGTTGCTGGTACTGTTTCACAGAGAGGCATGGAGTGGTCACATCCTTTATTATTTTGAATCCATTTTGCTCATCTTGGTGTGGGCTCAACCAGCACTGCAGCTTTGACTTTGAAGTGCTTTTTGTCCTGTTGTATGTGATGGCACTGACTTGTGAGCCGGGGTACCCGGTGTAATGCAGGAGGGGAGCTGGGTGCTTGAAAAAATGTAGTGCTTTAAAAGCTTGGGCTAACCAGAAGAAAGTACTGGAGGGGGGAAGACAGTTGTGTACTGCAGGAGAGCATCCATCTTCAGACTGATTTCCTTCTGGTATGAGAAAGAGTAGAGGAAAGCGTATAACAACACTGCTGCAAAAGTAAAAGGTGAGAATGAAACCTTTTGTTCATTTTCCCTAAAGTTAGAGCATCTGCTGCCATTTTGTAGCTGACTCTGGTAACTTCATGCTGCTCTGCACTGTCTGAGTGACACATGCTTGAAGGTTTTCACTCTGCTTTTACTTTAAAGTAATTAATAATTTATTGGGCTGGAATGCAAAAAAAAACACAACCACAGCCTAATGACTAGTGGGTGTCTTTAGGAGAAATACGAAGTGAGTTCACATCCCCACTCCAGTATGTACTTAACATTATATATTCATTGAAACAAGCTCTTGCTGGGTCAGCTCCTTCCTTGATGACTACCAAGAATGCAGTGATTCCTACTCATGTGTATGTACCCATTCTCTCCATACTCCACTCCTCATACAAAATAGAATACTTTATAGTATGAAAGCACCAACCTTGAAATATTACATAGGCTGGTAGTCTGACCCTTCATTTTGGGAGTAGGAGGGAAAAATTCAAACCCCTTCAGCCACAGGATGGAGTTTGCTGCCTGAGTCCTTTGTGCATGTGAGTGAAAGGGGGAGGCACTTATTCTCCAGTGAGGCTTTTATGTGCAATCTGACTGAATAGGTGTGCTCTGTGAAAACCTGCATGCTTCTGGAAAGAAAGAAAAATGCACGGAGTAGTCATAGCGGTTCGTTTGGAAGCAGCTCAGCTGAAAGTCTAGCTATATTTCTGAGGTTAACCACTTTGTGAATAGCAAAAAGCAAAAGGATGGTGTTTATGATACCTGTGAAATTGTCATGTAAATAAGATACAAAAATAAATTCCTCCCTATTTTCAAACTTTCAAAAGAACTTGAAAGCTTTTGTTCAGCAAACTTGTAAAAAATTACAGTTACTGTGCCTAGGCTGAAGTAGAATCCTAGAATGGCTTGAGGGACCTTAAAGCTCATCCAGTTCCAACCCCCTGCTCCAGCCAGGGACACCTTCCACTGGTGCAGGTTGCTCCAAGCCCCGTCCAACCTGGCCTTGAACATAGGGTGTCACTGACTTCTTTATAGCACATAAATATTTAAAATTATTTTATTTCCTGCTTTAGAAGTGTTGCTGTAAGTCTTGTTTCTCAGCAAAATGGCTGCCTCAAATAGAAGGCTGTGAATACACTTCTTGTCGGCATGTTTTGGCTGTGTCCTTCTATCTGCTGCAGTTGCCAAAAGCAATCACAGCAACCACGGATGCCGCCGCAGGAGGTTCTTCAGTGGAGAGGGATTTCCTCGTGGCAAAGCATTGAGGTTTTTATTCCGCTGTCTATTCTTGCTGGGTAGGGGGTGTTTGGGGAAGAAAAGATCTGCAGCCAAAGTGCCTCCGAGCCCTGCCAGTCCCTGCTGCTGGAACAAGCTGTTGGAGTGGTGGGTGCTCAGGTATGAGTTAGAGCAGCTTTTTTGTGTCGTCTGCTTTTTGCCAGACTTGGGGCAGTTCCCAGCTGCCCCCAGAAGGCAAAGAGTTTAGAGAGGTGGCTTAATACTCTTGCGTCTGGCACAGTATCATGACTGCTGGGTTTGAGGGCACTTCTAGTGCTCAACAGCAATTTTCCAGTGCTGTGAACATGACAGTGTCTTCTTACCTTGCAAATTCTTCCATTGGCAAGTGATTGTCCTGGCTCCAACTGAAATGTCTTCTAATTGCAGAAAGAGACTTTGTATGCGTTTGTAATAGCTGTTTATGTCACTTTTGAAAGACTTAGGGTTTTTCTATATTCCAGCGTGTATCAGAATTTAGACAGTCAGGGGTCTGAATTGGTGCAGACATATGTTGATAGGACTGATGACTTGAGGACGGTAAACAGAGAAAATGAGAATAAGATGACCAGCCCTAGAAAAATATGTTATGAATGTCAGGAGACAAGCCTTCAAGGGAAAACAGCAAAGAATAGGATCAAAACAATCTGCAAAGCCCAACCAAACTGACCAAACAAACCCCTAAGTCTACAAGAAAAGGCATACGTGGTAAGCTAAAGAATTTTTTATATATATACGTGTACATGTATAAAGAATGCTTTTTCAAAGCTCACTAAAGAGTTAGGTACAGGCTCATTGTGCAGTCTTTCTGCTCTTCCAGGAACACAGGCCTTTAGTTCAAGTCAGTCACTCATTTCAAATATATCACTTCAGTTTGGAAGTTGGCACATTGCAGCTAAAATCAGTGAATGTGTTTTAAAGAGCTTTTTGGCTTGAATAGAGATTAAAAAGTTCTTTCTAAACTTTTTTTTTCTTTTATAGACACACATGATTCTTCCACATTTGTGATTTAGCACATTATTTAACCAATAGATTCTTGGCTGAGTGATTGTATAATGGAGGAGATATTCCAGGAACTGGCACTGTTTATCTGATGGGAATAGCTGTATTTCAATTCCCTTGCTTTGAGTCTGAGAGCATTTACTTCCTTCTGCCTCTCCTGTTGTCAGAAGTCATCCTTTTCCTTCCAGATCCAGCCAGGAGCTGTCTGACAGAAGTCTGATGATCCCCTTTCCGAACATGTCATCTCATATTCTTTATATGAGGTATTTTCTTACAACTCTGGACTGCTAAAGAGCTATTCCTTTCTCATTTTACATATGGGCAATTGAGGCAGGAGTACAAGCCAGGAGCTGGTGTCTTTACAGAGCAAGATTCCTAGGTTGGAAACCACTCAGTTGCTTTTTTTTTTTCCTAGAAATGGAAAAGAGAAATGCTTGAATTTACCTTATTATGTTGATGTCACCTTGTCAATCAAAAATTCTTTTCCTAGAAGACATTCTTATGGGTAAAAAAACAGGTGGGTGGATGGGGAAGGCATAGAATAACAAAATCTCCTTAAGATAGAATAGAATTCATTGCTGGATTGGTCTGAAATTTATTGTTCAGTGCAAAGAGATGTGTGTATTAGTGCCTATTTGATAGTTAAGTGGTTTTCTTTGGTCTTTTTCATCCATTTGGAATTATTGAGGGTGCAAATAGATATTAATGGGCTGTAAGAGCCATTGTTCCATTCTGAATGCAAAGTTGTGATGGCTCCATTTCATTCCTCCTGCATTTATACAGCTGTGAGGTGGTTTCTTAGAAAAGATACTTCTTTTTCTACTATCTTTTCACAGCTGATCCCTTTTAACATACAGTTGTTGGTTTCCTTTCAAGTACAAAATAAATATCAATTAGTCCTTTGTTTTGTGACTGATCCTTGAATCTCCAACGTGTAAAATCCAAGTAGCTATGCATGTTGTGCTGATCTAAAAATGGAGATTCTGGCCTGTAATATTTACCTTGATTTACGCTGGCAAACTTTGAATCTGTAGTGTTGTGATTTGGTTTAAGATCACAACACTTTTTTGCTTTAAGAGTCTGCATCAGAATAGAGCTCAGCTAGTGCAGAAGAGCGGGGGGGGGGGGGGGGTT
>JANRGW010035160.1:0-22193 GCA_024733675.1 Psilopsiagon aymara
CCCCTCCTCCCTGGCAGAGCATGAGGCTCAGAAAGTCCTTGGTCAGACCAAACATTACTGAGCAGCAGCTAAAAACACTGGTGTTATCAGCGCTGTTTCCAGGCCAAAAGTCAAAAACACAGCGCTGCACCAGCTACTAAGAAGGAGAAAAATGACTGCTACTGCTGAACCCAGGACAACAGTTTAATACATTAAAGTCTCTTTTGTATGAAATGCTTTTTCCTCCTTTAATCCTGCCATAAGATGAACTACAGCACAATCAATTCATGTAGCATTGTAGCTGTGCTACCTCTCAATAAGCTATTTGAATAAGAACAAAGGAAAGAAATCAGGACCAGTATTATAAACGTTCACAGTTCCAATATTACTTCAGATTAAGGAGATAGATAAAGAGCGCTAATGAAGCCTCCTGAGATGTTGTAAGTCAAAGTAGAGAATTCTTTTCTCCCTCTCCACACTTTACTTGCGGCTTTGTGCTCAGTCTGGCTTTGTGTGGATCTCTCTTGCAATGCTTAAAGATTGGCAAAAGTCATTACCATAGACAGCAGACTCGGACCTATATGCATTTTTTCCCCTCTCAAAGTGTATTACTGTGCTCAGCACATCTCAATGATCATGAAACTGGCAACAAGATATTTACTTTGATCAAGGTGTTTATTGCATCTCAGAGGACACACATGCACTGGGGTTTTTTGTTGGGTTGGGTTTGGTCTTTTAGTTTTTGTATTTTTTTTTAAACTGAAATACAAAGAAGAGCCATTTTGAAATTAGCTTTTTATAGAACTTTCCCATAACAGTGTATGTTACCCCTACAGCAAATTCAGATACAACCACTTTTAATGGTACCATACATTGATTAAATAGTTCATTTGAAAGACTTTAGATGAATATCTTTCCAACCCAATATGCTTTTACAGAGAACTGCCAAGCCACTTGTAACACTGATCAACAGTGACCTCATTGAAGAGTCAAGATCTTACGCCAAGCCATCAGCAGAAACAGTATGAGAACAAATAAAAATTAAAGAAACACAGTATGTACAGTAAAGGGCATGGATCTCTGGATCAGAATCAAATCTAATCACCAATAGTACAAAAGCTACTCACAGCGCATTCGGGGCAATGGAGAAAACACTAGCCTAAGGCGTACACAGGTAAGCACTAAATTAAGAGATGTACATAAGAACTGAACAGAGATGAGTAACATCACTTGTAATGTTTTGACTACATATATAACAAAGAGTGCTCTTGTTTTTGAAATCCCTTCATGCCAGCATAACTATGGTTGCTTTTTCCAACTACATGGAGAAAAATTGACCCTTTAAGTATTTTCAGTGCATTTAGCAAGAACTGATAAATATGCCAATTTTAAATGCAAAAACTTAAATAATTAATATAAAAGATCTTGAAAATAAACCCAGCAATAAATATGGTATTCTTTCTGATATGTTTTTTCATTCTTGGTAAATCACCGAAGAAGTATTTTGTTACGGAAGTTTACCTTTATATTACTTTAATTATCTTAACATATACAGTGCCACAAAAATAAAACATTTTTTCCACAACAATTGAGATTCCTGTGACTGGGAAAAAAGAAATGTATTCTGTGCAATTCCATAAGTATTTTCCTTACTATCTGGTATTATCACACTATGTTTTGCAACAGATAAAGGAGAAATTGAGTCCTAGGGAAATTTTAGGTGTCCTTAAAAAGTTTATACATTGAAACCTTCAAAAACCACAGACATGGCTCCAAACGGCTCACCAAACAACAGCTGCATAATCTGCCCCTGTGGGATAGGTTCAGAAAAGCACTAGAAGGCATCAGAAACATACATCCATTGTTTAAATTGTAAAACACAAATAACCCAAGTACACAAATTTCGAGAGAGTAGGGATAACAGCTAAGGTAGTACACATTCCTAATGTTCACTTTCACAGCTGTGCTACACGTTTCAGGAGGAAGAGAAAGTCTGAGTAAGCACTGGGTTTGGTATTGGTGGCTCACTTTGAAACTCTGAGCATCTGTTTGTAGACTCCAAACTCATGTTTTTATCATCCAGTCAGAAAAACTGCAGCTGTGAATATAGAAAATATTAGATGAAAACCAATACAGTAAGTTAGATAAAGCACGTTCCAGAAAGAGCACCAAAACTGCTCCTCACTTCACACTTCAAAGGAGTCGTTATCATGAACAGCAGTCTTCCCACAAGCACTTATGAATCTGTCTACTATAAACCCATTGAAATCAGTGAGTCTCAGTAACGAAGGTGCATCTCCACTCCAGGCCATCTCCACCAAGTACCAGATACGCCTCCCCTCGAGGTGGAATTTGGAAAAGAGGGAAGTGGGACTGGGTGGTGCTTGCCAAGAGCAGCCTGATCCCATCCACTGTTGCTAACTCAAGTGCAGAGTGGGTTAGAATATGGCTTCGAATTAAGCTACAGGAAGAAAGAGAAGGGGCTTATGAAGAAAACTTATGAAGTTGGGGCTGTTTGGCCTGAAGAAGAGAAGGCTGCGTGGAGACCTCATAGCAGCCTTCCAGTATCTGAAGGGAGGCTATAGAGATGCTGGGGAGGGACTCTTCATTAGGGACTGTAGGGATAGGACAGGGGGTAACGGGCTTAAACTTTAACAGGGTAAGTTTAGATTGGATATGAGGAAGGAATTCTTTAGTGTAAGGGTGGTGAGGCACTGGAATGGGTTGCCCAGGGAAGTTGTGAATGCTCCACCTCTGGCAGTGTTCAAGGCCAGGATGGACATAGCCTTGGGTGATATGGTTTAGTGTGAGGTGTCCCTGCCCATGGCAGGGGGGGTGGAACTTGATGATCTTCAGGTCCTTTCCAACCCTAACTATTCTATGATTCTATGACGGCTTTAAAGTTATGTAATAATTGTCCTCTCCTCACTTGGCAAATTATTCTAGTCTTATATGCAAAATGCCTACCTTACTTCTGCATTATTGTATTTTCATTGGCTTAAGCATTCAATTCAATCTGATTTATCTACTTAGCCATCTTTACATCCTGCTTCAAAACCCTCAAGAAATTGCTTTGCCTTTTTTCCTTCCCTTCTGCAATACTGTTCTTTTACTCCTCCTCCATTTTTTTTATTTACTCCTCTGTTCTTACCCACTGTTGTTCTACACAGCACTGCTCAGGATCTCATACCTTAGCTTTCAGAAGAGTAGCACCTTGAAAACTGTAAAGCAGGATATGTAAGTTTTTCCTCTTTTGATCCCTTTACGCCTGTGATACCAAATCCATTTTCACACCCACAAGACTGGAAGAAGACTATTCAGCACTGTTTTGCCCTCAGTATTTATACACTGTTATGATTCTATTTGTTTCAGTATTAATTTCAGAAAAAAGAAAGAAAGAAACAAGCAAACAAAAAAACCCATCAAAACCAAATGTATACCCCATGGATGGAACCAAGGTAAAAATGGAAGTTACAGATTGAAGGTAACTTTGCCTGGCAATCATTTTTGAAAAAACAAACAAACAAACTAGCCAAAAGTCAAGCTTTTAGGCTAAAATTAAAAGTGTGGACAGAGAATTTGGTTTTCTGTTTAAACCAGCACATTACAGTGCACATTTCTACCTATCTCTGCTGACACAATTTTATCAGTCATATTCAATCCACTGGCCTAATCAACATCTGTGTGCCAGGCATGTACCACAGCATAACATGCTTAGGCAGGCAGTCACAGAATACCTTATTGTTTACAAGAAATCCTTGATGTTAAGATCCGCTAATGGGTCCTTTGTTGGAGGTTTCTTGGGACTCTGAGTAGCAGGAGTTGGGCTTGGAGAAAGCTAACAGATGCCAGCCAGGAAGGCAGAAAAAAACAAAGCAGACAAGGATACACAAGCATTAGGTAGATACAGCTGGTTCTCACATAAGCACACAGCAAGCATACAAAGTCTCCATTTTTCTGCAACTTCAGCATTTTGCTCAAGCATTGTTTAGACCCCATCCTTACTAAAAGGCTAACAGGTTTGGCTAGTTTAATGGATAAGAGTATAGACACTACATGTTCTAATTAGCATAGCTTCAAATCAGTCTCTCCCTGTAAGACAGAATGGTGTTAGGATCATCAACCCAGACAGAAGTTAAGCAACTGTTAGATGCTAAACACCAAGTGCAGAACAAGCAGAGTGCATGCAGCAGGGTAGGTCTGAAAACCCCTGTGACTGGCATTTTAGTACAAGTTGTTCTACATTGGCAGTGTAAATGAGAGTCAAAATGGTACTTGAGACATGACTATACTATACTCTGTTCCTCCTGTGGTAGGTACAAGCATCATCAGTTGTTCCACAAAAAATACCAGGTTTTCAAGTTCCATGCATCTCTTCTCACTAGGGAACCAAACAATTCTGCCGTTCTGTGCTTACTCCTCCCCATCCCTGCCTCAGTCAGGGCACTGGAGGTATCATGTATGCAGCCCCGCACCTCAATGACTAGCCTTCTCTGAGAAAAAAATGTTTGTGTCTCCCATAGTATTATTCTCGATAATTTAAGTGCAGAGACTGTTTAAGATGGGAGGAAAAGCAAGACAAAGTACCTCCTCAACTAGTTTCAAATTCTTCCCATTTCTACACAGAAAACCCAGACAAACTTCAATGGGGATGTGGTTCCTTACTCAAAATGTGTGGTTTGCTACAGGTTGATTGCTTACAAAAGAATATAGAGTGACTGAAAATTAAGACTATTCATTTGCATTCCTCCACCCTAATGTAAATTAGAAGAAAAACTTTACTCCACAGTATGTCAACTTGTGCATCACTGTGGAAAGCATGCATCCTGAGTGCTCCGATGTTACATGCTCTATGGTAATTTATACTTGAATGTATTTGTTATGTACTGACAGAAGACCAGCAAGCTACCAGCCTGAAACAGATAAAGTTGCATGTGCTGAGAAAGCTTGTTCATAAGCAGAAGGACAGTTTTCTGAGGAACCTTTTTGGCTGGGAGGGAAGATGCTGAGTACAGCTCCAGTAAACTTTTACCAGACCTCAATAGAACAGGAATGCCCATCAGCTTTGAGCTTTTATTGAGATAACACTCCAAACCAGATCTAGACGTAGTTAGCTGTAGGAAACCTCTTCCACTTGTCTCGTACAAGAGAACTGACAAATAAAAAAGTCAACGCAGATCATGTGATGTATTGCAAGTCAGGCAGTTCATACCATAAGAAATTTCATTTACAGACCTATAGTTAGAACTGAGCTGAGATGATGCATCCACACAAGCTACCTTTTAAAGAAAAGGAGAGCAAGTAATAACTGTCTAGCAGTAACTCATACCTACCTGTACACCAGGGCCGGTGGCAGCTCCAAATGGTGGCCTCATCATAGGCTGCCCATACATAACTGGCTGCTGGGGCATCATGGGTACACCTGCACCTGCTGGGGGCTGTGAATAAATGCCCTGTGAGTGTGGTTCTCGGTGGAGAAAGGAGAGCAGCATAACAAAAGAGACTTACCATCCCAAATGCGGCTCCTGGCTGTGGGACAGGTGGAGTACCTCCTGCGGCAGGAACAGCACTTCCTGGAGGCACGGCTCCCGTCTAAAAGATGTTTTTAAAACAATTTAAAAAAGCAAGAATGTCTGTCACACCAAGCATCTGGAAACTGTACGGAGTCTCCAGCATTCTCAGAGTTGTTCTGGACAGTAAGGCTCTTATGCAGCAGACAATACCTAACCTCAAAACCACAATGCCTCAAAGAATGAAAAAGTTGAATGAGTCCTTATACTGATGCTCAGTTTGCTTCTTCAGAAGAAAGCATGGCTTACAGACTCCATTCTCATCATGAAGGGACTCCATTTACTAAGTACAACTCAAATTAGGCCCGGGAAAGTATGTACTTTCCTCCTTCTACAGAGTGTAAGAAAGCATTTTTGGTTTCAAAACTGATAGCCAACACACTATAGCACTTGTTGTAGCACTGTATTCTAGTAAAAGTTTAAACAGATTGTAAAGCTAAGCAAAATAACTGCTGTAATTACACCCATGTTTCATGAAATGCTATCAAAACCATCCAGCTTTCAAGAAAATCGTTATTTATCAGATGGTAAACCCACTACAGGCTGATGTTACAGAAATTAGAAATTTTGGATAGTGCAAGTCATCCGATAGTTCACATTCAAGGAAAGCAAAAACAGTTTCAAGTTTGCAGCACAGAAATGGTTAATCACTACTAACATATTCAAAACACTGCCTGAGAATTATCTGCTGGACAGACAGTGCAAGCAGCCATATTAGATATGTTCTAGTGAGTTTTAAATCAGCAGTAATAACTGTAGCGCAGGAAAGATGCTGTTAGTGTCTTTGTGTTTAGTAAGTACAAAGAGATCCAAAAAAAAAAATCACTTACACTGTACAGTATTGCCCAGCCTCTCTATTAAGAAAAAAAGTTGATGTTACAACTAGTACATTCAATGAAATACCAGATTCAGGGAATCTTTTGTATTTTCCATGAGGTTAAGGAACAAATTGGAACATGCTTAGAGTCACGTTAACAGCTGGCTGTGGAAGCAGGGAACTGAAACGATCATGCTCCCCCTTAGTCCTTTCCTTCCCAACCCAACTTTTTTCAAATGGAGGTTGTTTAATGCCCTGTGTAACTTTGATGCAATGACCTATGACTGCTCTTTGGATTAATCTTGTAACTTACTTATGACAAGTTGCTCTTATGCCAAATTTAGATTTTTTGCTCAATTCAACCCTCTTCTCTCAAAGTTAGTGTGTCCCGATATGTTTTACAAGGCAAACTTAACTTTTCCAACAGACTGCTTTACTCTGCTAGACTATTTACCCATTTCTAACCCAATGTCAATACCTGATCTGAATACTGTGCGGTCTTTTTAACTAAGTAAGAAAAGCTTGAGAAAAACCTGTTTATCTTCTTTCCTTGCAGTAGTTCAACTCTGGATCAACATCACGGTCTTTTGGGCAATCAACCTGAGCCTGGTGCTGGCAAGACCTGTACAGCTAACCTCACACAAGTGTCACAAGTGGACACTTGGAAATGTCCACATTAAGTGCTTATGTAGAGTAACATCTTGATTCATATGCCAGTGTATTTTTCATTGACCTCAACTCAATGATTTATTTATGCCAGTGTAAATCCAGTCTTAAAAATGTGACTTGAAACAATCACATAATTTAAACAGAAGCAAACTCTTCAGCTGAAGTAGACAGGACTGGTACCCACACATAGATTGCACAGTCTCCTGAAATACTGATGTTTCAATACCAGTGGTATCAATGGATTGATCACCTACCAATGGACCACCTGGGACACCACCAGTTGACCATGTTGCAGGTGCTACTTTTGGCTGCCAGTTGGCTCCTCCTGTTAACTTTTTCTCTCCAGCATTCCACTGGAGGTCTCCCCTAATAGAGAAGGAGAGAGACAGAGCCATTACTTGCATACACCCACAGTGAAAATGAAAACCAATTGTGGTATACATTAACATTAGTTTATGGTGTATGCAGTTATTAACAGAAAGATACTACATTTTTAGTGCCACTCGGTTTCAAGGGTTGTTAGCAGTAGACACCAGTACACTCTATACTGAAGTCAGTTAAATAGTTATGGCCTTTGTGGTGAGAATTAAAGAGAAGTTTTACTTAGTATTGACTGAAGGAAACATATTATTGCATATACCCTTGCAAAGTAGGAAGAGGGACTGCTACTGCCTATTCTACTGGTGCCAGGCAATAGAGCTGCCTGCTAGAAGTCTTTGAAAGGTCATTTCATTGCTGGAAATCTTGCTCTGACAGCTGAAGGAGGAAAGTATTCAGTTCTGAAAAAAGTTGATAGATACAAAATAAATAAATCATTCATAGAATAGAAGGGCTATTGCAAAACCAGATTTTGTTAGAGGCTGCGTCATCCAGAATATGATACACCATTTGAATGAAGTGGAAAGCTAAGTTTTGGGGATAAACCTCATTATGTGCTTATACTTATCAGTCCTATAGTCTCCATAGAGGCACAAAACATTCTGAAGAACATGCATCATAAACTGGTCTTGCATACAGAGGAAGACTCAGCACAGAAGTAAGAAATCAGATTAAGAAGACAAAAAATAAATACAATTCTTTAAATATTTTTTTCTTGCAAAATGAAGATTTTCACTGCATGGAATGAACTTTTTTCTATTTTACAAGTATTCCAATGAACCAGCGTCTGCAAAAGATAACAAAACTATTACTCATTAGCCTGTATTACTGAGGGAAGCTACACAATTTATTAACTGGATTATTTGTTCATCTTAAATTGTTTGGAAATCAGTCATCCAATATGAAGACAGTAATATACGTTTAAAAAAAAAATAAGACTTAGATTAAAGCCAGCAAGTTTAAAAGCTATGTCAGGAACATTCAACCTTAATTATTCAGTGAACCTGTATAGAACAGAGTCCTTTCTCCAGAATTTTGTGAACTGATTTTTTTTGGGGGAGTGGGTATGCAATGAATTCACTGATTCTTAATAAACACTGAAATAGATGCAAGACTATATAGCAGAGTTGAAAAGTTTGTTGTTGGTGGTTTCATTTGCTTGTTTAGGTTTTTTTAAAATTGAACTTACTTTTTTGAAGTGGTGCCAGAAATTCCAAGATCTGAAAATTGTAAGAAAGATTGAAAAAAATAGAAAAAAAAAAAGTCATTTGCTTCGTAAGTTAAAGCATGTCAAAGAAACAGCTCATGTTTCATTGCACATGGGCTTATACAGAGTAATAATGTTTTGGCTGTCTTAATTTAGCATCAGAGGACTGGCGACGTGTACCCCTTCTTCAAGACAAACCTTTGAGCAACACTGCAGATGCCTTATACTTTAGCAAGCAATTTTTGCTCAATAAGCAAACCAAAGTAACAAGAAATTTAGGTCTACAAAATGCAAAGTTATTTAAGAGCACTAAACTATTTACCATGAACTAGAGCACTAGTTTCTGTTCCTCATACATACAGAAACATACACATAAATCTCAATGTCATCTGGAAATTTTGGGCTGATTTATCTGCTCTAACATACATGGGAACTCCAAGTAGTTTCCTTAATAACTCTTTGGAAGAAATTTTAAGCTAAGTTTTAAAGAATACTTTTCTCACATGACCAGTATAAATCCTGTAAGTCACAAATTGCTAAGTTTGATTTCCCCCCAAAAGTTGGATATACCAAATGACTTGCAGAAAAGGTTTCAAGTGATCAAGAGTCCTGCTGACTTCCAAGCATGGTAGTTTCCCCACATACTTAACAGAAAAGTAGGCATCATAAGACCAGCTTGCTGCGGTACATTTACATGTACTATCAGAGTATCCCATTTATACAATCCTCCAAAGTACGACTTCAGTAGTATTATACCTTATCCTAGGTGTGCCTGTTAAGCTTTTTGGGGGCCTGCAGCTACTGATCTCTTGTTATAAAGGCTCTAGCCCTTTTCCTACTACAGGAAAAAGAACATATTCTAGGCTAGTATCTCAAGAACATGTTTTGGACAGTTCACTTGCTGAGAGAAGGTCTGTTGTTGGCTGCTGTGCACACCTCACCCCACTGCTACTTCTCCTCTCATTAAGCAAGAAATCAGCTATGTGTCCATCAGCTTTTCTGCTTATTTTGCACAGTGCTGTCAGATGCTGTAGACAATTTTCATCTTTCCATCTTTCTGCTTTCCAGAGGGCATATCCATTAAGAGTCTGACATGCCTCTGAATGTACCTTGGACATTCACTTGCTACAAAACACACTTACTGAAGAGATCCCATTATTTGACTCAGATTTTAGGCAGAAAGAACAACAAGTTACAAACCCAGACTACAAGATATCTGAATCAGGCCTTATTCCTGCCTATGGCTTTCCCGATCTCCCCAGGGAAACAGGAGGACATTGAAACAAATTAAATAGGCAGGTATTTGGCTCTGTGGAAAAGTAACATAGTTGTATGCCACACCACTCAAAACCAAAATTTGTCACTTACTGCCTACTAGGTTTGCAAGAGACGAATCAAGATCACTTCCAAGGCCTTTGCTTGCTGCTGAAGCAGTGACTGTTGCTGTGGCTGAAGGTGTTATAGACTGACCAGAAGGAACCATAGTTGGCATAAGAAGATCACCTAAGCCATCAAACACTGGAAGTGAAAGGAAGACAGGTTAGAACAGCAGCTCTGGTAAGGAAAACGCGACCTGCCACTTTGCTGTTGCTCTGACAAAACTATCACAGACAACCACATCACAAGTCTTACCAAAACATCATCTGACATTACAATTAATGCCAACTAGGGCATGCATGTCATTTTACTAGACACCAAATGTCAGTAGTCCTGGAAGAGCTATGCCAATAAGAACTACAATGGGAGGGCATGCCTATAAGGACATTCATTGGAGAGCTGAATCTTTGTAGATACAGCACCATTTCCACACAACACCACTTTTCTTACAGACATCCTTAGAAGATGTTAGATGTACACACATTTGTCAGGCGATATTAATTAAAAATGTTTTTAAAATTAACATCTTGCAGCAAACACCAGTCAGAATTAATGTGGTAAAGGAAGTCTTATACCTTGAAATCTTAGGGTAACAGGATTGAAAGTTTCAAGATGTTATTATTCACTTACAAGCAGCAGGGAATCAGGAAAACCTACTAACATCTTATTAGATCAGAAGGAGCCAGAACCATCCACACTGACAGTCATTAGTCCAGTCATAAAATTCAGAAATTCGTTTTTTAGATCGCATGAAGTCAAACCATCTGGTACATCTCATGCCAGCATTCTGTCTTCTGATCCATATTTGAAGTACATGCTAATGTTAAGTCAACACAAAGGGGTAGTATGTGCACTGGCAAGCAACCAAATAACCAAGCAGCAGTACTACTTCAACCGTTTTTTCTTATACAGTTGTAGAACTCACCAATTTAAAGTTTGTAGCAAGGACCCAGCATGGAAAATATAGAATGGAAGAGATGCAAACAAAACGATAGCAGTGATGAAAGATTAAGCTTATAGTCAGGCAAAGAATACAACCTCAGTCTCTGTTTCGTGTACACTCAGGTGCCATGCAAGCTCAAGAACAGCTTCAGCAGCAGCAGCAAGATGACTTGCTTATATACTTGATTTATAGAACAGTGTTTTCCTTGTGTAATTCCTGATTCATGCAATCAGGCACATGCAAGGATGCTCACACTAGTGTGTTTTTTACTGATGGAGTAGAATAGAAAATAGGTACAGATAGCTCTTGAGTGCACATCAGCCTAAGCATCACCCTGAGTTCTTCCAGTAGAGAAGGAACAAAGAAATTAATGATATTGCTTGTACTCAGAGCCTAAATATGGTGTCATTAATTAATCTAACATAAAACACATCAGAAAACTCATAGGAAGAAATCCTGTGGCTCACCTGATGCATCAAACGAACTGCCAGTCGTCGGAGCTGCTGTCCCAAAAGCTGCGTCAAAGTTAGGCTGTAGTAAGCTGGTTTGAGCTGGAGTAACTGGGGATGGTGATGGAGAGGGAGCAATAAAAGAACCTCCAAAGCCTTGAAAAAGCCACATAAGAGAGGTATGGACATTAGAGTCAGCCTATTGGTCTATGTTTAACAAAAAAATAAATAAAATAAAAATAATAAAAAAAACCCTGATCTATAAAAGGCAGTAGAATAGAGACAGTTCTTACCAGATCAATGTAAATAACTCAATAGTACACAAGCATCCTTGGCATGCCAGGTATGACCCAGGGAATTTAAAATTCTATCAGTCACCAAGAAAAACCTTGATATTTAGATTTCTGCAGAGCCTGGCCAATTAAGTAGAGGACACAATTCTTCCAGTACTACACACTTATCATTCTAGATAAGTAAAAATACACATGCAGAATGCAACAGTCACGAATCAGTTCAGGAAAAAGATAAGAAGAGGACTAGCTTGAGAAAAGCCTATGATCATCCATCAACCACTGTAACAGTAATTCAGAAGACACTGGCTTCCTAATCCAGTTTAGCCTCTCTTACCATCTTAAAACATCCCAGTCTCCCTTATAAAGATGCTCTCAAGCTAGTGTCTACTGCCCTACCCTACCCCCCCCACCAAAGCAGGATCAACAGCATCCACAAGTGGACTGCTTGTAGGCTGGAGAATCTCCATGATTAAGGTTAATGTATGTATTATAAACCCTATATTTAAATAAATAAAGCCGACTCATGAGACTGTTCTTAAAATCCCTCGTTTGCCTCTATATATTTTGATCTTCCTTGCAACTAAAGCTGATTTGTATTATTAACAGACTCTAGAAAGTGATTAAATGCGCAAAGACTATAGAAACAAGAACAGATATATGACACCTTCTCAATTCTCTGTAGTTTCAAGTCATTCCTCTTATTAAATCTCTTCTTGACAGTCATGCCTGAGACCTTCATATTACACCTTCAGTCTCTTGATCTTGTTTTTAACCCATCTGGCCCGTGCATAGAAAGGATCAGATCTGAGCTCAGTGCTTCAACCATGACTACACAAATACAGCGAAAAGCATTCTGAACAACCTTCAGGCTGTACTATTTTTCCCCTAGATCACTGTAGGAAGCACTATTTTGCTGCAGCTGAGCACAAGCGAGTGACAAGCCAGTGCTCTACCACTGCCTTCAGTTTATTTCAGGGAATGTCTTCCCTTACAGTCCTTATTTGTCCAATTAATCATTTCTGCCTACGGACAGAAGCTTGAAAATTTACTCATTTGAAAGTATCTGTCCTAGATTATCACCTGTCCCAAGGCAAAGCTCTGTGCATTCAACTATCTGCAAAAAAGTAATAAATCTCTGAAGAATCACACCAGAAGCAGGCTGACAAGATACAGGGATGACAAAGGCAGCTGACTGCAGCAATTCCTAAAGTGCTGGAGCCATCTAAAGATCCCATGCTCAGTTAGATCCTTCCCACTTCCTGAGTGATCTTAATTCCACAGCTTATAGGTTCGTGCCACTTAACAGCAATATCAGGCACAGAAGCCATAAAAATGCTTTAATAAATTAACTTCTTAGCTGTCTGGGGCTTGCATAAGACCCAGAATGAGTCTGCAGAAACAAGAGCAACCAAGTTACGTGTGTTATCTGGACATCCCCATGAGTTTGCTTTTGCTTACACATTCAAGTACTATTTCTTGTAAGGACGTGCTATTACGGTATGTACTGGGACACACATGCGCACAGTTTAACTGGGTAGAAGTACCTAGAAAGAAAAAAGGCTAGATTTTTGTATTCATCAGCATAGTTCTAGTCTTCTCTGCTGAGAGGCTTACAAGAGCATGAAGAAAAAACCTACCGTATTTTTTAAGTGAGACAAGAAGAGACTAGAAACTTGACAGCAGAACACTTAAGACAATGATGCACAGTAAGTATGGCCGTAACATTTGCATATAAACACTTAGTGCAACCAAACACTCATAAACCATGAAGGACAAGCCTTTAGCCACCATATGAATTCTGGACACTCTTACATTTAAAACTGGATTACACTGCAGGCTATACATCTGCCATTATCTAGAGTGAACAAATGTTTAGCAATATGCTGTCATGTTTACAGACTCTATCTGACAGAACAAAAAGAGATTTAAACCCGCTTGGAGCCCTTGTGAATGTATATTCAAAGAGAAAATAATTTTTGTCTTTAAATCGTCTATTCACCCCAACTGCTTCAGGCCTGCTTACGTATTTAGACTTACTACATCCTCTCCATAATTTTGGTTGTGATTTAATGTGATTCATCAGATTCAGAGAGCACACTGATGAAGTTCAAGCCATCTGGAACATAATTCCTACTGGAATTTAAGGCTAGTTATGGATAAAGACAAAATATTTTGTATTGCAATATTTGCATAAGCAGGATAAGCTTCTGCCCACTAACATCTTTGAAACAGAACCAATAACATATAAAACTGCAAATGACCGGTAAGTTTCAGAACCTACTACTAAGACCTATTTCCAGCCTTAAGCTATCCATAGATTGTCGAAGCAATGTTTAAAAAAAAGGTGGTCTTCCACCTTAAAATCCTGAAGTTGCCTGTACTAAAGCTTTAGCACGCATTTACGCATTAGGTGCCACTTTAAGCAGCTTGCTTGCCAGCACTGGAACTGATAATGGAGACATACATTATTATTATGATTATGATTATTATTATGATTATTATCTAGACTACTTCTACCTTCCTGCAGCACAACTGGGCAACAGCCACACTTAGAGCAGACACCAGAAAAATACGTCCTCTTCTGAGATGGCTTCAGTGTGCAAGCAATTACCTGTATCAATTCACAGCACTTAGAACAGATTACACACTGAAGTATCCCACATTATGAACTCTTCATACCATGGAGGACCTCTCAAGAGAATATCAAGTCAAAACATACACAGGGTTGGATTTCTTATACACTGTAAGTGGGCATGACAGACCTTCAGACATGCTGACAGTAACTGACATCTGGGCCCACCATACCTAGAATGATTAGCAGTTGCATAAAGGGCAGACAATCACTCCAGCTCAGAACTTATGCCATAATGGTACAAAATGAAGCTAACAATCACCTTTGAAGTTCATGAAAGATAATCTACCAACACACTCTAGTGACAAATTCACCTTTCAGAAACATGGGGGAAACTAAGCCAAGTCTTCCTCAGTCCACAAGTGTGTCAGCTTCCTTTAAACCTGAGAAAGACATACTGGGATCTTGTTCTCTACAAACTTTAAACTGGCATGGGGTGGAGTCACAACTGCTCAGCATCATCACTAGAGCCACTAAGACATATGATATAGCATGAATTTTGGACAACAGTACAGAGTTCTGCTGAAGATATTTGTAGGATGTAGACTACAATGATACAGTTATTCAACCTCTGAAATACGGTAACAGTGATCCCACATCCAGCACTAGCAGAGACCTCATCTTATCCTGTATAAATAGAGGGTCTCTATCGCTTCTATGCTCTTGTACTCAGAAAAGCTCTCTCTCACCACCCCACTCTTCCTACCTAAATGCAAGACTACTACACCAAATCATTCATTCAAGCTCCTACCATTTAAGTGTACAACTTGCCCCATTTAAACCAACCAAAAAATTAAGATGAATCAGCAGTAAGGAACAGCAGCATAGCCTGCAATACTGCTCAAGTACTGCTACTGTCAGACAAAGAAACTTTATGTATACACTCCTATTCAGTGACCAGTACAGAAAAAATAAGGCTTGTGCAGGAGGCAGGAAAATGAAGAGCATGGGAATATAACTTGCACTTCAGTATAGTGCCTCCATTATAAAACACGGGTTTTAATTTAAGGCACCTGAAGTACTAGGAAATGTTGTGAACAAGTATTTTATTCCACTGCAGAAATCCACTTACACCCAGGAACATAAACGATTTCAATGACCATTTCTTAGTTTTGCCTTAAAATAACAATTTTTTAGAAGTTCTTTATTACCAGCAAGTAGGTCTGCAGAAGCTGAGGAACTAGAAGCAGCCTGGGTTGTGGGCTGGGGTTCAGAAGCACTACTCCCAAAAGCATCTAAAGGGAATTCCAGAAAGCATCAAGAAAAGGTAGAGTTCAATATTAAAGGCATCGATTAGTCATTTATCGTTAACAAAATATGACAAAAGGATAACCACCTCATTCATCAGAAGAAGAAAATTAAAGTGCTTGGCCACTGTTAATGCAGAGCAGTACAATGGATGCAAAGCTTAGGTGGAAAAAAGGAGATGCAACAAACCAGCAGTAGAAAGAAATCACTTCTCTTTTAGTTGGGCCTCTTCTCAGAGATCCTGTACAAATCACAGCATTCTAGACAAGAAAGTTAAGCCCTTTAGAGATGACTGCATCAGATCAGATGGGAATAATTACAGCCAGAACCTACTGATTCACATTAAGTCTTTTTAGAGGAGTATTTCAGTAATGTTTGAAAATTCACTATTTTTATGCAGCATTCCTGTTCTACAACACCCCTAGATTTGGTTGTGCTCCTCCTAATTTCCACCTTGTTAAATACAGCAAAAATCCTGTGACCCAGATATCCAGTTTGAAGCAAGTCATCCTCAAAACTTCAGCTGCTTTGAGAAACAGAACTGAGAGAAAATAGTGTGACAGGGAGAGTTCAAAAAAAGAAAAAGAACACAACAGACTTTCATTGGAGTTCTGAAGAAGAGTCATACATGCATTGACTGAAAACAGAATGGCAAGTGTCATGACAACAGAATGACCAAAGTGAACGAATGACAGCTTATTTGCAGTTCATTATTGTGCAATACTAAGAAGTGGACATGCCAGTCTTAGCCATACTGCTACACAGAAAAGCTGTGAGAAGAAGAAACCCGCAGCTTTAGCAAAGCGCAAAGGTAATTGAAATGAAGTGATTCAACTCCGAAGTGGTGAGGAAAGAAAAATACCCACCACCAAATAGGTCAATCACACCTGAAGAATCCACCTTTGCTGGAGAGGCAGTGGGTAGAGGAGAGGGGGCTGCAAATGCATCCACTGCAGTAAGCACAGGATAAATAATATTTAGTATCAGCAAGGCAACAATGATAGCTAAATATTTCAAAGCTACATGGGCTCCACCAGCTAGAACCACAGGGTTGGCAACAGTCTTCAGAACTGCAAATAGAAAGGGTTACATTTCTCACACGGCAACTGAAAACGACAGTACTTTACAGAAAGCATCAATTATTATGAATTCTGTTATGCTTAGAGACAGATTTATTCGCCCAACAACCACATTACTCACTCAGCTTCAGTGTCAGCCACTTCATGGTTTGCATCTTCAGCAACTGTACATCTTGTGACCAAAGCACCAAACCCGCAACTTAGTATCTCGGCTTAAAGATGTAAATTGGCAACAAGTTTGGGTTGTGCCCTTTTCATTCTTCTACCCCTCGCCCCAACTTTTTGCTTTACTTTAGAGAAAAAAACAAACCCAGGAAGTCCGTAGGATTGCCTGTGAAAACAAGCACTCACCAGATAAGAGATCAGCCGTGAGAGAACTCTCAGGCACAGGAGAAGCTCCATGTGGTGGAGATGAAAAAGCATCTTCCAGAAATATAAGAAAAAAAAAGGGGAAGTAAGTATCACTCAAGACAGTTTACACCATTGCACGGCATCAAAGCAACAGAGCATTGGAAAAATTCGCTCTTTACCTGTACCAAAGAGATCTATGCTAGGAGTAGCATCTGGTTTAGGCGCTGCAGGTACATCAGGAACAGACTCAAATAAATCTAAGGCCAAGAACATAACACATCTTTAACTCATTTTTGAAAGGTGGAACTGAAAGCAGAACTTTCAAATTTTGCACATTGTATTTGAAATTAACAGGCTTTCTGGTTTGAAAGCCTAGCACACTGCATGCATGCAACATGGATTTGTTTGTTCTGTACTCTGACAGATCAATCCACCAGAATCAAAGAGTTAAAAACAAAATTACCACCAAAGATATCTAGAGCAGGAGGAGCAGAGGTGGTGGCAGTAGCAGAAGTGGTGGCAGTAGTGGTAGTGGCAGTAGCTGTAGTAGCAGTAGCAGCAGCAGCAACAGCAGCAGCTGGAGAAGGAGTTGTTGCAGGAACTGGAGTGGCTGCACTAGTTGTAGGGGTAACTACAGGAACAGCAGTCTCTGTTGGCTTCATAGCAAAGAGGTCCAGCTCAGGAGCAGCCTCTGCACTACCTTCGGATGGGGCAAAGGGGTCTTGTAAAAAGGAGAGGGGAAATATATGTGTATGCATACTTAGGATCAGTGAGGCAGGAAGACAAGAATAAAGCAACTACAGGCAATGCACATACTGCAAACACACACAGAGGAAGTCACTCTAACATCTAGCTTACTTATCCAGACACGTTACTTATGTTTTTCCAAAATAAAGACCATCTGAAAGGCTGAGCAGTCTATTTACTAAAGGGGAGAACTTTCAAAGGCTGTTTGACAAGGCCAAAAATAAAAGACAGGAATATGACAAAAGAACATCCAGATTAGCAGGTTACAGCTTACAAAACTCAGCACTGACAGAACTGTTTATGAGCATTTCCAAATAATCACAAAGTTACTAAGACTTGGAAACAGGCAGTTTTGTTAAGCATGCTTTTCAGTCTAAGGTTTGTTTTGACCAATTGCAAACACTATAAAGATTTCAGAAAAACACACAGCCATGTAGTTTAAACAAAAAAAAAAAAAAAAAAACCAGCAAAACAAGAGACTGTCTAATGACATAAAACCCACCATTTCCTGAACATGCATCAAGAGCTGCTGCTACAGGGGCTGGGGTAGCTGGTGCTGCTGCCCCTTCAGCTGCTGCAGGGGCTTCCCCAGGAGAAGCTGCAAAGGCATCTTGGGTGCAGTTTAAGAACAGAAATCAAAAGGAAAAAGGATAAAGAGAAGAAAAATACAGTAAAAGAACCAAGTTAAATTGCACAGGTAGATCCCCTTATACAACATGAATGTTGTTACCCTGACAGCAAGACAAGTCATGCAGTGCAATACACTTTGTCTCTCCCTCAGCCCCACGCAAGCAGGTTCTAGACAGGGTTTGAAGACGGAGCTTCTTAGGTTGCCCACAGGAAATACAGTGAGTGTAAAAGGCATTATTCTCATTGTATAAGGGTTCAGAGCAGCATGCTCATGTACTACACAAAATAAACTAATGAAGAAAGAGCAGAGATATGGTAGTAAGTTGATGTTAATAAAGGTATTAAAAACTTGCATGCTCAAAGTCAGTAATACGTGATTTGTCTGTAACTGTGAATTTGCTTGCACAGTGCCTTGCAAACTTAAGCACCGTAACAAATAAAAATCCAATTACATAGGCACAGATTTGCATCTACTATTTCTAGTTTTTGAGCCAAGTCAGGCATGCGGCATCTGAGAAATTGAACGTACTTGTTTCTTAAGAGTATGCCAACTGAATGTTTCAGAAGCCATAACCTGATGCATAGGTTATATTTACTTAACTTGTTTCTGGCAGATTAAGAATGTTCATCTTAACTGCTTGCCAGCAATAGTTGTCTCTCCTTCTTGTAGGATCACCTCTAGGCCAACCAGTCAAGTTAGGGTAAACAACTGCTTTGGGGTTTTGGAATTTCTTGTATATGAGTATTCTTTGGCAGTTATTTTGTTTGCCACTTACTAAGTGGTATGTTTAAACTTCACACTGAACTTTTACAGCATTATTCCTCGGCTTAGACCACCATCTGTAGCTCTTACTTCCATAAAGTAGTCCTAATGGACAGTGCCATTTGGACTATCCCCACAGGCAAGCAATTTTTTCACAAAAAGACTGCACAACTAAGATTAGATACTTCAAGACGCTCATAAAGGCCATTTTTCTACGGCTACAAAGTTAGCAAGTTAAAATAAAAACAAACAAATAACAACAACAACAAAAAAACCCCAACTGTTGCAGGATACTGCGATTGCACTGTCAAACTAGTACAGGAAAAAGCTTAACATGCTTGAGTGTCATTTTAAAATGAAAACAAACCATTTTAAAAAACAAGTTTGTGCCATTTAATCTAAAAAGCTCAAAAGAACATGCATTGAAACTTCAACAGAAGAGACAGAAGCCAGTCAGTCTTGTACAATAGAATTAAAATGAGTTAATAGCAAAAAAGACCTGCTAATAAGCCATTTTCAAATATAATTCTATTTTTCACATAACAGCAGTCAACAACAAAACTGGATGGCAGTTGTCCAAGTAAGAAAGTAATTAAAAGCCCCCCATAATTTACTGAACATCACAGTATTTTATTGTATGTACACCAGACACTGGCATAACCACAAAGAAATTTAACGCAGAACTGGACTGAAGAGTTTTGAACTGTACTACATGTGAATACACTATGAATATGGCCATGTGTTGGGTTTTGCTCCACAGAAGCAGCTTTCAGATGGAGGGTCACCCTGGGCTCTTTCAAAAGAGCACAATTCTATACACACAAGTTTGTAGGCCAACAGCACAGAAGTTCGTCAATAATACTTGTAACTATTTTCCAGCGTGAAAGGATAGCCTTCATATAAAGTGGGATTTCAGAATGCATAGAGTTAGTCACTAGTTCTGTGTTGTGATCACTTCATCCTCAGAATAACAGCTATTTCTGCCCATGTGGAGACTACAGAGGTTCCATTTGCAACAAGCCATACATTAGGGTGGGAACAAATTCCTTCCAGCCCATAGAGAGAAGTGAACAGCAAGCTTGGTACCAGCTTTATTATTTATTGCCACTTCTGAATAAGGATGCTGCCAAGCATTATCACTTTCTTTAGCAGCATATACTTGGGTTTAATTGCAGCTAGGATAAACACCCAAGTTCATAATGAAATCTAAATGAGATTTTTTAATATTACTTGCTCTGAGATGTTAAAGAAATCTGTCTGAGCATAGAGACAAACCAACCTGAAAAGGTGACCCTAAAACTCACAGTTGGAACTAAGGGTGTGTTGTTTGCTTGTTTGTTGGCTGGTTTTTAGGGTTTGTGTTTGTTGTTTGGTTTGGGGGATTTGGGTTATTTTGGGCTTTGGTTTGATTTGTTTGTTTGGTTGGCTGTTTTTTAAGTTAATAACTATTGAGTTCTTTGAAGCCTTTCAAAAAGCTCTGCTGCACTTGAACAGGTGCCCTCTGCTAAAATCTAGGATGGTACACAGAAATGGGTGCAATTATGTAACTGCATATTTTACTAGCCAAATAAAATAACCCCAAAATAAAACAAACCCCAAACCCCTCAACAACACAAATGAACAAAAACCAGGACTGTTTCTTTTGTGTTCCTCATATCAGCATAGTAACACTGCATTTGCATATCCAGCACTGTAAGGGACGATACAGCTGACTTATAATCATTTCATGTATTACACAACATGTGAAACAACCCCATGGAAGGCAACATAGGAAACATCACAGAACTAAAGTACAGAGGTAAAAAGAAATTTCTTCTTTTTCCACAAGTTTTGCTTCTTCAGCCACCTTCCATTACTTCTGACATGGAGAACCTGACCTAAGTGAACAAGAAATATTCCACTAGGCTCTGAGCTAGAAAAGAATCATAAGAATGATGGGATTTAGTCTGTTTCTTTAAAAATGCACTAGTTTGCTATACCAGCATGCTCCAGTAGAAGGGACATTCATTAGCCCTGTAATGCTAAAAAGTCTTACATTGCTTTGCATTTAGTTTCTTTAAATGGGAAACCATAGTTCTGCCTACTTACAACTCATGTCATGTGAATGCTTAATAACTGACATTTGCAGTGTCTGTTATGACTTGTTATTTGAACTGCGTACAATGTAATCATACAAAAAATACAACTTAAGAACATACATTAATAGCATCTAAAAACACAGTGTCCAAATCTATTCTTGAGATACAGCATTTCAAGATATTTTTCCTTTCTTCTACTTTTACGTTTCTCCCTCAGGAATGATTTCAGCTGGAATTTGAAAACAGCCTTCTCTTATTTATTGTAGAAACAAGATAAGGAATTCTTCAAGCTGGCCCAGGTAACTGAAAGCTTGCCCATTAATCAGATTCAATTCTTCAAAAAAACCTATGCTGGATCAGTGCTGCATTTCTTTCTCTGCTTTCCATGATCATGTTGGAAATGAACACATAATACAAAGCTGTTTTTCCTCTTAAAAAACAAAAGCCAGCCATAAGAAGCATGCAGGCTTCTATCAGCTAAAGTATCAGTGATACAGAGCAAGAGAGTTAAATCAACAGTCACTCCTGCATAGTCTCCTCTTCTGCTTCTTCCATCAACTTGGCTACCATTCTCTTGCAGCTTTCAGCTTCCTTTCCCTACCCAGCCACTCCCTGAAGACTCTACATTCTTTCTCCTGAGATCACTCCCCTGTACCTTCCCCTACCACACCTCACCATAAGGAACCACAGAAAGCAATTAAGAACTAGCCAGCTGCAAAAAGTTAACATGACCTTGAAGACTTTCTGTAGCAGACCTCAAAGGTCAAACACTTACTTATTAAGTGTAAGCATTCAGGCACCACAAAAGCTAGAGAGCATTTGTAAGTGCTCCATTCCGACCAGTTCTTGCGCTGTACACAGTCTTAAAGTAACAAAGAATGTACGGAACATCACTAACTGAACAACCTTCAGGGGAACACACAAAAAACCCACAAATAAACAAAAAACCCACACCAAAAAAAAAAAAAAAACAACACCCCCCC